>JACATO010000321.1:252500-487500 GCA_018389105.1 Nautilus pompilius
CACGACGGACTCCGAAACGGTGAGGAGTTGTTGTTGTTGTTGTTGTTGTTGTTGTTCAAGGTGTAGGTACTACAGACCCCGGGGGGGGGTGGTGGACGGGTATCCTCCATTCTACCCACCTCTCCCATTGCCGCTTACCGGCTGAAGTGGTGTAAGTCGGCGTAGTTCACCCGCCCCACTGTCGGATGAGGATCTACCTACCTGGCTCCGGCCCCCCCCTAGCCAGCCACACACACACACACATACACGTAGGCTTGTTTGGTTTACCTGTGCTGTGGGAGGACGGTGCTGCCCGTCCCTTTCCGACTTATTATCTATCGGCGATTGTGTTCTAATAGCGTAATTCTGCCCTGTTACCGCGAACGATGTCACAACAACAGCCGTGATGGGAAGGGCAGGTGCGTCTTCATTGATGACGGAACCTGGCCGGGGTTATTCGTGTCAGATTGGTTTTAAACCTAAGGAACGGTCCAAGAGGCTGCTGTGGAACCTGTGCCGACTTTTATCTTCCGCATCTTTCACATCGTTCGTTCTTTTGATCATCTATCGGTTCTTATATATATATATATTAACCCCCCACCCGCCGCCCGATAATCCGGTCACGCAGACAGATCTTTCATATTTTTTTTTTTTATTGGTTTGTTGGAGCCGGATTAGAATAAGCGAGAGAGAGACCGCAAACATCGGAATACCTGTCACCTGGTAAAAGGAAATATCGTCGGCTGCTGGTGGCCCGAAATTACTCCCGATTAAAAAAAACAAACTGGTCTTAATTAACGATTTCAGCTACATCTGAGATGGAGGTAGGTATCTCCAGGCTGATCAGGGTCGCTCCAAAAATTGGGATAGGAAATCGGCGAGGAAACGAATTATTGATCGCACCGACCTCTCCGGCAATTCTCAACTGATGATAACTTCTCAAAACCCCGTATTTTCCTCCTGAATATTAATTGTCTGCATTCAAAATGTTTAGTGAGAGGTAAAACACAATAATAAACGAGAAGAACTAATGATTTTTAAAGATAACACCTTAATAATCTTTGTCTGGAAACCACCAGGGTTTATTGGGAATGCTAAATGATACTACAGATAACAGAACTTTGGCAGTTTTGGTTTCTCTTTATGAATTATTAGCTTGACCCCCCCCCTTTTGGAGTATAGGGTTCAGGCGTGAAATCGACTTGTGTCTTTAGCATGATGTATCTTGGTCGATTAATAGTAGACAATCGGAGCTGTGAAAGACCACAGGCTTTGATTTGCCTGGTTTGGCCTACAGATGTGCTGACTTGATTGAAATGAAGTTTTTGAAATCCTACCTGAAGTAGGTGGATTGCATAAAAGATAGATAGGTTCTTAGACAATTGTGACACTTCTCATATTGCTAGAGGTTGAAATATAATGTGTAAAAGAAAAAAAAATCGTTCTAGATTAGACACTAGCAAATGCTTTTAAGCAAAGACCTTCCCGCATCTGAGCTCGTATGCCGTTTACTCTGTAGTTCAGAAGTATTTAAATCAGTTTTCATTGGGTAAATTTTTCTCACAAGAGATGATACATAAATTTGTTTTAAAATTAAATGTCTTTCAAGCTTCAACATAATTTGTCCATCACTGGTGATCACATGCTATATGCAAATGCTTTTGTTTTATAGCCATCATTGTATCTCTTAACAAGCTTACAAAGGGTGTAAGATTTATCAGTTTATCCCCCTACACTGAAACTTCTCTGTTAGTAATGAGACTGACTGACTACCATCAGTTATAGTCAGAAATTCGTATTAGAGTTTCCATTAAATTCCAATTATTCTTTAGACATTACTCGACATTCCAGAGTATTACTCAGGGTCCACTCAAGAGATGGCAATTCAGACGATGCATAGACGGGTGGATGCATTGGAAAGTAGGTGTTTATTTTGATGTCAGATGAAAAGTAGGTAGGATGGCTGAGAGGAAAATATTTCAAAAACCCCTGCAAAACTTACACTGCTCTGTTTTATGAAGTAGAGTATGAGGATGCAAAGCCATTTTTTATTATTAGCAGAAAAGTGTTAAATCATATTGAGATGCTACAGAAAGCAGTATTAAACTTCTTGCTCCTCAGTGCAAGATCTCACATCAAGTGATGTTGCAGTCATGTTACTTAACCAGCTGTTTAAAAATATATACTAAGGAGTTTCAATTGAAACTTGGCTGAAATAGCATTGATGTAATTATTGTACTAGCTAGGCTTCATTTAGGCATCTCGAGGATACTGATGCTTCCTTTTCTAAGTATTGTTCAAGAAACAGCACCAGTCTTTTTTTAGTTTTCTAAAGTAAATCTAAGTTTTTGGTTTTATATTAATAATAAATTAGAAATTTATTCCATTACAGAAGCAAATATCATTGTTTTTGTTTCCTGGTTATCAGGTACTGGGCTACTTCACCTCTTTGTGAAACCGATGATCATTCTTTCAGAAACTTCATGGAATATTCTTAAAGTTGCATGTGCTTAATTCAGTTTTTCTATGTAGTTCTAGCTACTCTAAAACTGCCATGTGATCAAAAGGATTCTTATTTAATTGATAATTTAACCTCATCAACTATTTACTTTTATTCATTTGATGTTTGCTTATCTACATAATGGTTTATTCTGCAGATTATTTTAAACTAAATCCTTACAAAGGAAGCCAATGTGGCTTACCTTATAAGGAATTAAAGGTATTATGAATGTAGTAATGAGTATGTTTATTATGGAATGCTTCTTTTCTGACCTTTACCGGTCATTAACATTAAGTATGAAGTGGTTTAACTGTTGTACCAGACCCAGTGGTTTTGTATATAAGCTTTTAATGATTTTGTAATAACTAAGTCAGTTTTGATTTTTTTTACTACTTTGGATATGCTCTCCTACAAATCTAAAAGAATTATCTAAGATATAAAAAAAAAAGAAAAAGGGCAGTTCTCATATTAATAATTTAAATATTATAATGTAAGATTGACAAAATAGTCCAGTTTTTTTTTATGGTGTTTCATTTATAAACTGTAACAAATGCTTGAGAAGTTTAGATACATTTGAATAATGCTATAAAGTATATTTTTGTATAGACGAAAGCAAAACTTGTAGAAAATTTTATTCATACTTTTTTATAGTTGTTACCAGTATTTTGCCCTCTGAACTTGAGTAATCAGATAATTAAGTAGCATATTAAAAAAAAAATATGAAACAGTTAGTTTGTAGAACTCCTAAGACATCTTTGCTATATTGACAAAGTAGTGTTTATGCTACCATGTGTATGCTTATTTGTCTTATTGATTGTTAGTTAGTACCATGCCTGCTACGTTAGGTGCAACTGATTTGTCATGAGGTCAAAGGCTGCTAAGTGGTATTCTGATTCTGTTCAGTCTTTGCAATGGAGCAACCACAACGTCTTAAAAATACGTTTGTTGTTCAGGATAGAATGTTTTATCGATCAGTGTATTAGGTGACGCACAAAAAAAAATTTCTTTTTGCTAGGTTTTTGTTACATAAAGTTGCAGCTCTGTCAAGATCTACAATTTCAAAATGATTTTTCACTGGGACATTTGAAAACCTTGCTGTGACAAATCAGCAGAGCAGGCAACAGGAAGTTTCACATTTATTATGGCAGTTTACACTAAATGCCATGTCAAGGTATGAATGATTTCAGTTGATAGGAAGAGAAAAACAAAATTGCTGGAAGATCAGAATTTGAATTCAGTTGGTACAGCCTTTATTTGGCAACACACAAAATTACTGGAAGCTGTTTAGTTAATTATTTCTGTAGCTTCCTTGGATTTCTTTATATGTTAACCTTTTAGTCAAACTAAGTTTACAGTAATGTGGCGTCTATTACACTAATCAAGAGATTTTAACTTTTGTTTCTTCAGTGAAAGTAGGCCTGTTTATGGCAAGCAGATTTCCCTGTTGCGATCTTTAGCCCAGAAGTTTTAACTCTTAAGAATCAAGTCTTTAATTAAGTCATCTAGTTTAGCTCGACTGATGTGATATAGGCTAGTGGATGATGCTGCATTAGATTTGTTTTATCAGAATCTTCTGCTGATACTGACTGATGTTGGCACAAGATTCGCTATCCGAGTGCCAGGTTTCAGGGGGCTTTGAAATTTGAAGTTTCTCATTATGAACTACTGGCCTTATTGCTAATGGAAGATTTGAGCAATCAATGCACTCTTTCTTAGAAGCCAGAAACACTAGTCAAGTAGAAGTATCAGTCTGCAATATGGCCCTTTGGCTCTCTCCAAATCATTGTAATGAGCACTGGTTTGGGAGTGCCCCTGAGTCAAGCTGTCAAGCTCATTGCATGGGGTGTGCAGCAAATGTATTGAGAGGGGCCTAAGTCTTATCTTGATCTCCAACTTTACAGTGTAAGTAAATTCCCTGACTGTTTTTGACTAGAGTCCTATTTCGTTTCTGAGATTAACCCCCAAGTCTATTCAGAAGAAATATGAGAGAAACGAATTATTTCTAAAATTCATAATTGGCACTAAAACTTTAAGCCCGTGTTACGCATAGCATGATAGAGCATTACGGCTGAAAAGTAGGCAAAAACCGTTCTAGCTATAACTCGGCAAACATTCATGATTACACCAACATACTCGGCATCTAAAGAAACAACCTCTTGTTGATCGGTTTTTTAGCCACTTCGTGATATGCAAATTACAATTAAACATTCAAGATAAGGAATTTAAAGGGGTTTATATTTGTTGCAGTGGTGGTTATATTCAAAGATATTGCATAATAAAATAGTCATTTTATCATTTGACTATATTACTAAATGAAACTCTGAATTAATGGTTTTTAGAGATGAACTTAATTCTGCTTCTCTTCAACATGACAGTCTTTATGGTTACCAAGTTAGAATTTATATAAAACCTTAGCTGTTGCACTGCATAGAATTTTGAACAACTTCTCTTCTCCAAGAACCAACCAGCAACACCAGTGGCATGTGGTATGGTGCAACTGAATATTCTATTAGATGGATTAGCCTTTATCTCAATTAGTACAGAACTGGAGAATGTTGGGTTTGAAAAGAACATTTGCTTTCATTTTAAAGTACTGAATATAGCAATTTTGATGACAAAAGGTGGCAGGTTCCCAGGTTCTGTTTTGTCAAGCTGATGGCATGGCTTGTCTCTTTTCTCTACCAACTTATTCTCCCATTTTGCATCAGTTTTTATAAATAAAAAAAAATTCAAATATGTTAAAATAGTCGATCAAAATAAGAAACATATAGCATTTTAAGGAAAATATGCATATTGTTACAATGTCAGTTACAATTTTATCTAAACGAATGACCAACAGAAGGACTAGATATGAAAGAAACTACCTTTTAATTATACAGTATTTTCAAAGGAAACTAAGGCAGTGCAAACACATGGGATTCATTAGTGAAAACTTCTCACCTGTTCAAGGTTTTTGAAAATAGAAACTCTCCCAATTATGCCTTAATTTTATGAGTCTTAAGAAAGTTTGATTTAATTGAAAACAAGTTTTTTTATATTTTTTACTCAAATATCATCTGAAGCTTTTGGAAAGCAACTGATTCCATAAATATTCTTGTATCTCTTGTGGAAAATACTGAATTTTGAATATGGATGGTACAAGTATTGGTGATCGTCTGTGTGAAACTGAACTTATGCAGAAACAATTTGCATATCTAGAGTAGCCGCAGCTACTATCAGCCCAGCAATAGAACCTTGCAAGGAAAGTAAGCTCCTGCTGTAACTTGCTTACCTTTTTTCTACTAATTCTCTGTTACTTTTTGGAGCAACACAATCCGCTAGATTAGACTTTCGTGTCTGCAGCTGTCCCAAAGTAATTTTGCAAAAAGCTTTCCTGGATGTTTGTGCATCTTTCAAAGCTCTTTGCAAGTGAAGAAACTTGCACAGTCTGGCTGGCCTTCAGAACACCAAGGAATAACATTAAATCCAGTTCTAGTTATTGCCTCTTAAATGTGCTGTAATTTCATAGCTTTGACAATTCAAATTTTAGGATAAATCCCAGGAAGAAATGAAAATCTGTTCAGTTTTTGTTAGTTATTGGCATGCCATCTGCTGACAAGATGAAGTATTCTTTTTTATTACATAGATCTAATTAAGAATTTGTTTTTTGTTTTTTTTTCTAAATCTCTATTTTCCTGTTGGCGCTAAGTACTGCACAACAAACCAGCAGTACATTGTAGCCAAAAAGTATAGAGAAGTGGTTCCCAATCTTTGACATCCCCCTCCATTTTTTAATTGATCAATTATTGAAAAATATACATGTAAACATTTAATATTGTTCTATTTCAAAAAGTTTCAAATTAGCAAAAAAATGCTTTAATGAGAAGGATGATACTATTTTTCTCTCAAGCTCAGAAAAATTAGGTTTGAAGGATGCAAGAGCACAATGCAAGTCACTTCCCACTTCCAGGCGATTGCACTTTTGTTTTTAATACAATGAGAGTTGTAAACTCAGCTTCATGAAGATAAATGGAATAATCAAATGCAGCACTTCTGAAACTTGTGTAAATTTGGAGGTGTTTTATCATACTTCAATTCGATGTCTTTTGCAATAGGTCTGGCAACAAATCCACATCAGTGTTGAATGGATTTTGTACCAATTTCCAAACAGGATTATGCAGAGTAGCATCAGGAAAACAGTGCATGAACAAGATAATCTAGATAAGACATGATTTTGTTCTTTTGATCTAGGTAGTGCTTATCAAGATCTTCCTTTTCAGCTGAGACTTTGTTGAGATGAGGGAATAACGAAAAGTTCCCAGATTGAAGTTGGCACTTCCAAATTTGAATTTTCTCTATAAAAGCTCTAATTGTGTCGAAGTGGAAAACGATTTTTGTTTCTTCTTCCTTGCAGCTTCAAATTGAGGTTGTTGATAGCCTCAAAAATGTTCACACGGTAAGCCAGTGAAAGCTGAAACATTTCATCTGTGAAAGCACCATATAATTCTTTTTTTCTGACCTGAGAAAAATTTCCACTTCATGCTTGAGTTCCTAGTCTGCTTAGCATATTTACATTAGATAGCTACTGGACTGTGAAACAAAAGAATTTTATGATCAACTCCCAAATCTGCGCAAAGAGCTGGGGAAAAGCCTTGTATTTAAAGCTCTCCTCTTTACAAAATGAACAACTTTGATTGCCAAGTTCAGCAAAGTACATAGGTCATCTGGAAGAGTATTAGCAGCCAAGGCTTGTCTGTAGATGATGCTGTGAGTCCTTAGTATGGCTGGATTCTTTTCTTTGACCATTGTCGTGAATCCAGAGTGAGAGCCAAGTATTGCAGGGGCACCTTCAGTGCAAACGCCAATAAGCTTTCCCAAGAAATATTTTTTTCATGAAAAAAAAGAGTCAGAACCTGTTGCCAAAATGTCATGAGTCCATCATTCACAAATCGAGAATAAACGAGTGAATGACAGCATTGAGTTTTATCGGTGATATTTTTGCACTGAATCGAAAAGAAAACCAGTGCTTTTATTTTTTCAAAAACTTGGTCTTTTTGTCTTTGGCAAGTTTGTCAATGTGATGCTTTACAGTGGCATCAGAGAGTGAAATCTTTAACCTTTTCTGGCTTTCAGCATCGAGCACAATATTCACAGCACTCAACAAGCATCATGGTTTTTACAAGATTCTCCACTTGAGAGAGACAGAGCTTTCTTTGCTTTGGCAATGAGTAAGTGACAGCTCATAAGATGCTTCCACCAATTTGGCAGTATTCTGATGAAAAGCTCTTGTAGCGTTCAGCCCCATGTGTTTCAATCATCTGAAGTTTGGTGGCAAAAAAGTCTCTTGGTCTGTCTTTCAATTCCTTGGGGTCTGTGATCATATGTTGCTCCAGGTCTCCAGGCATCTTTGCTGAGAACTGCATGACATACGATTCACTGGGGAAGGTGAATCCCGTTTTTTTTAGTGATGGTGAAGCCAAACTTGATATACTCCTCATTATACTTCCTTCTCTTTGTTGTAGACATCTCTAAAACAAAATGTCAAGCTAAATAAAAAAAAAAAAATCAAAAAAATCAACCTTTATAATTTATTGTTATCACATGTACAAAAAAAAACAACAGATTACACTGTTTAAAACTGTCCATCATCCTGCTTAGAAGATTAGATGCCCTGGAATTTATGCTGGAGCCAGCAAGCAGTAGTCAAGGTGACCTAGGCAAACCTGAATGGCTCAGTACAATTTTCCTAATTACATCAGCTTCTTGCCTCACATCATCTGGTTGACATCCATCCTATCACCCCTCGCCTTTTGAAGATCAACAGTAAGAGTTCAGCCTTGGATCCATTTGAAGATTATATGTCCTTATTTCTTTGCCTTGGGGGGGGGGATGTAGCAAGAATTTCTGATGACAACTTCAAATTCTTAAGAAATCTTTTATTCATTGGTGATTTAAAATTTGTTTTCTCGTGTCTTCGTGTCCTGCCTGAAATTCCCATAGGCCTCCCAAGTTGGGAATCGCTGGTATAGAATTTACTAAATGGATTAACCATAATCTACCAGAGAAGAAAGTTAGATGGAAAGTAACTTGCTTTTATAGTATTCTGGAAAAATGATCTGGAAACTCTATTGTCCGTCTTTCCTTGTGAACTCGGTGAACTGTTCCCGAATGGTTTCAGGTCTTGTTTTTGATCAGCTTATTTGGAGTTTTAGCGCAGGCCCTGAATAAAAAAAGGTTTTAATTACTCTCAGCTCTAGTGGTTTTTCCTGGGGTTGCAAAATTTAAAAAAAAAAAAAATTTCATAGGTGATCTTTTTTTCCTAGGTTTTGGATAGATGCGTATTTTATTCAAAAATCAACTTCTAGTTAATATAGCGGTTTAAAGACAATGAACAAAAGATGGGGTATGGATTTTTTCATTACAGTATCTCGTTTCCTATTACCTTTTTTCTGACTATGCTATTTTAATGTAGTTATCACTTAATGCTGTTTTTCGTCAAAAAATGTCTTCGAATCTGGCATGTAGTCTGGTCACCGTGTGCCAAATGCGATGTCATCAGTGTTTTCAGGCCCGCTGTAACGATACATTTTTCCACAATATAATAATACCTGTCCATCTGTTTTCATCATATGCTGCTTTAAATCCAAAGTATTTCCAAACTTTGAACCTGTAGCACCTTCGATTTGGAATACCTTTGCTTTTAAGTTAAAACTGCAGACTCAAAATCTTGTACGGATTGCTTCTGATTGATCAGCCTTGCTGTTTGTGCCTTAAATCGCCATGAATAAGTGGAGGTGGGTGGGTGGGCGCCAAGAGTGAGCACTAATCAAAAGCAAGTGATTTCACGCATCTGTGGATGCGTATAGTTTTATTATATGGCTGGGTTAGCTTACCTGTCCAAAACACATACTCGCACTCTCTCCGGCTCAACAACCAGTTAATATTTTCTTGCATGGACTACCAGACTATCCATCTATCTAACCAGTCTTCAGCTCTCGTGTGTGAATTACTTTTATGAACACAAACCCCACTTTAGGTTAATAAGATCTGTGCATCATATGCCTTCCTCAACATGCAAATCGCGGTGAGGCGTACCACAATCCATCGGTGTATCAGGTTGGGCTTAGCAGTTTACCTGTATTCGTATTTTGGCAAATTTTGACTTACCAAAGAAAAAAAAAATAACAAACCCTTTTAAAGTTTCAGGAAAGCACTTTAAAATATGCAAAATCTAGATGGCATAGAATTGCATTTAAATAAGTTATTTTCAACCTTAGATTTGTCCTTAAAACAAACAATTATGCATTAAACACTGACAGTCAATGAGCTTCCAACATCACCATGGCAACCTTACAAATAAGTTGATCCCACATCCTTGTGTTGAATACCAATTCTTTAAATATCCTAAGTTTCCTTCATGCATGAATAATTTAAAAAAAAAATCTGTTGCTTTTCTGTTTCAGAGGTACAAAAACGACACCTAGCACATAATGTAACTGAACAGTACATTCTTTGGATTTCTTTATTTATTCACCAAAAAAAAAGCAAGAAAATAATTTTTTAAACTAAGGTATTCTAAAATACCAATCATGGTATTTGCTTCTTCATTCATTGAAGTAGCAGCATTCCATCCTTAGATTTTTCTCTTGTAGGGAGTTCTTAAAATTGTGTATCACTGTTTTGCTTGTGAAAACATTAATTATACCACGTTTAGAAAAAGGAGTTCTAGCCACTTCTGGTTAGTGTATAATATCAAAGATACTAACATCACCTCCACTATTGGATTTTGAATGACTAGTTAAGATCTAGCTTATCACTAAGGATTTAAAGTTATGGTTTTGAGTCTTTGCCATAAAAATGAATGCAAGTTTGTTTTTTTGGCTTTTGTGTACATCAGCATTCTAAATGTTGCAAGTGAGATGTGACAAGATGTTTGAGTCGTCTCCACCAAAGATGCCATCTTTTGTTATTGAATTTCTTTTTATATGCTTTCTGCCCTGTCAGAGCTAATGCGTAAAAATAGCTTACTGCCTGCACGTTTATAGAGACAGCTAAGGTAATTGACACATTTAAAAGGAACACGCATACACACAAGTTGTCTTATCTACTTTATAGTTATGATAAATTCATAAATAAATTTACGAGAGAGTCTCTTGTAATTGGAGCCAGACAAATTGCTACATTGTTCAGCTTGTAGTAAAATATGTGCAATGTGGGCTTATTATTGAAGTTTTTAAAACAAACTGGCAGGGAATGTCAAGTTTATGGCAGATAACTTAAGATTAATTATTTCCCAACAAAGCTCTTTGGAAAGAAGAATATAAAATTGTTATTATTAAACTGGGGCTAGTTTGGCTGCAGGTTATTATAGATTGCATGACTCACTTGAGGAAAGGATGCATCAGCTAGCTATTGATGAGGTAATAAGGTGGCTTGCTAGTTCATTGCATTCAGTCTTATGGAAATTACTATTTAATCACAACAAAATAGTAAACAACATTAGATAGAATTATATGTAGTATTATTATTATTATTATTAAAATTTTTATTTTAAAATTCTTAAACTAAATTGTTAGGTGGTGGTTCTGTCTTCATTATGGCATCGAAACTAGAAATTTCTGGTGGAGGATATCTGTAATACTGAAAATTGGGGAAGCTAGATGTGAATGAGGCAAGATACTTATAAACTGTAATACTTGTACAGAAAAGCAATGAGTCAATAATTAAGGGGGGGTGCCTCTTTATCCATCTGCTCTACCTACCTCTTAATATTTTTACTTTAATCACATTATTAATACAACTATAGCAGTCAGCATACTAAGTCAGATTGATTTTGATTAGAAAAAAAACACCAACATAGATAAGTGATATGGTCAAGTTCCGTTTCTTATGCTTTTTAGAATGTTAACACATGCCAAAAGGTTCTCTTCTCTGGAGAACTTATGGATGCTTAGAGGTCGTTGAATTGACCTAGGTTTAGGTTCAAAGGTGCTTCATGTGGTCAAATTTTCGATTCCCTTTCATGTGTTGTGAAGATAAGCTTGGAACAGGCCACACTAGCAGGCTAAGCTCAGAGAGTCAGGGAGGGAAGCATAGCAGGAATTTGAAAAAGAAAAAAGATAAATTCTGTTTTAAATATAAAAAAAAAACTATTAGGTCTACATTATTTGTAAATTTGGAAGAATTTGAAGAGCTTTCTGAATTAAGTAGGATTGAGAAGGTGGTATTTGTTGGCATAAGAAGTACTTGTGTTTGTTCTGTTGTGCATCATTTGTAAGTAATAGCCTCCAGTAAGCAGGGAGGGCTCGGTCTCCTACTTTTTGACATTTAAATTTATTTAGGTTTTTTTATCTGAGATATCAGAGTTGATATCTATCTTTTGGAAAAATTTTTCCATTTTATGTGCAGCCATCTTTTGGTGCTTTCCCTTTGTTGTTCTTGGTAAAATTCTACCCCTCAACAGAAAGAAAGTACCATTATAGTTCGGCAGATTGATTAAAATATTTAGACTGGAACTGTATACTAGTTACGATTGCTGCTGCACTTTGTTTTGCTATGGGTCTGGGCTCTGTCTAGCCATTGGTGTCTGTTGGCACTCTCTTTTCTGTATCAACCCATTCTGCTTTATCCCTACTCTTCTAGTAGGGTTCTACTGGATAGGTTACTTGGGTAGAAGTTCCCCCATTGCCATCCTGTAACTAGCTTCTGGCTACAGCAGATTCTGTGAGCTGCCCCTGTCAACCAGGTTGGCTTGTACATCATCATCCAGTTAATTAGTAGGTTAATTAAACACATGCTAGCAATGTTTTCTATTTTTTTCTTTTCCCCTCAAGACTTTAAACAATAAAAGTGGAAAGAAAGGTAGCTTGGACCTTATTTTAATGATCCTTGTTTTCATCATTCTTTGCCTTCTAAATTTGGTTTTCGTTTTGACAAATGTACCGGGTGAGAAATAGATTTGATGGAATGCCATTCATCTATGAGAAGTCCGTTAAATCTGGACCACTATATGTACAAAACACCCACAGGGCTTTATATTCAAAAGCCCACTAAGTCATTCCTTAGTAGGTCAGATCTTTTTACATTTGCTTACAAAACAGTAAGACATCGGTTATATCAACATAATTGCCCCAACCCATCCCAGTACTAAGGATATTAAACTTTCTAACTTGAAGTAAGCTTATATGCAAAGGTGGGAAATGGTTCAGATTTTAAAAAAAAAAAAATAATTTTGGGAATAGTCTGTTTGTCACATATGCATGTTTGAGCGCCATTTGTTTATTACTCAGTAATCTGATTCTAGTTTAAGCAGTTGTTTCTTTGACAGTAGTAGGTAAAGAGGTTTATCGACCATGTTTGACCTAGAGGCCTGGCAGTAGTGTTACGACCAACTCGACAAGAATGAAAACTTCTGGTTTTCTTACTGTCTCCTAGAACAGATGGCGCAGGAGAACAGGATGCAGGAGGTTAGCTATGCACCCACTGCAGAAAGTTCCCATCAGGACCTTTTCTCGGTTTTTAGATGTGGAAGAAACTCACATCGCACTATGCCGGGGAGGTATGCCAAACCAAGTTGATACTGCCTAGGGATTGAACTTGAGCTTCTAACCTAGCAGTCTATCTTTTGGGTCTCTGGCCACCCATATGTGTACTGAGAGCAGGGAATCATGGGAAAATGAGATATATTGAGAACTGGTGAAAGGCATGATGTAGTTCGTTGTTCTTTTTGTTGTATGCAGTCCTTTTAGTTTACTGTATGTATTCACTTTAAATAAAGTGATTATTTTCACTGGCATGTGCTATAAATTTGAAAAAAAAATAATTCTTTAAAGATGTATGAATGGTTTCAGGTCATCTCTACTAATGTTCATTTAATCATGTTTAGTATATACTAATGTAGAAATGTTAAAGAAACACTTATCTGTTAATAACAGACTGACTTAAATATTTTCTTAATACCTATTTCAAGTTAGGTTAGTAAAATAAAAAAAAAAAATTCTTTAAATTTCAGTAATAAACTTTCAATTAATTCTTAACTAAGACTGTCTATCTTAATTGTATTTTTATTTCTTTATGGATCTTGCATCTCTCTATATTCCTTTTCTCCCTCATACTTTAAATGTTGAAATTAAATTTATTACTTAGTATAACTGGCTTTATTGAACCAGTTCTTGGTGTCATCCCTCCCTTTGCAACTTTGAAGTAAATCTTAGTAACCCATAAATGAAATGTTCTCTGAAACAAAAGGTATTTCTTCTATGGCAAATTATAGGAAGTGATTTGATGCTTTTGCTCTCTTACATGAAGCCTTTCATATACATAGAACTTAGTAAGACCTTTGGTATACAGTAGGGTGATTCTTCGTGCACTCTCTGCCCTGACAGAGATTTGTCATCTCAATGCGGGAAGGGATGGTGTGGGCTATTAATTCAGGTAACCAAGCAAGTTTTCTTGGTTCAGAGGTCAAGGTGCGAGTCATTTGAAGGTTACTCACAAGACCCTTCACCACATGTACCTGAGAAACTCTACTGGAACTCTTCATTTTAGATGTGGAAGCTGCCTGGAGGAAGCCAGTATGGCCAGCTGGTAAAGAAGAGCAAGCGGAACTACCAAGGATGTACAATGCCAAACAGAATCCAAGTTGACTGGCTCTAACTTGGGCCCTCAACAAAGCAGTCTAGTGACTTACTGTCGGCTACTTTTTATGGTTATAATAACAAAACATAACTTAAGGGAAATAGTTCTTAATGCAATGTTGAATATAGATTTGTCTTGTTTTCTATGGAATTGCTTGTATATAAATGTGACTACATATGTCTCAAGATTTTTCTTAGTATAATTAAACAAAGCAACACAAGTTACTGTGAGCATTGCTCAGGCTTGGTGTCAAGACTCTCAAAACTATTCATTATGCAAAACAACTTGTCACCTAAGCATAAGGGGAAATAACTTGGTAAATTTGGGCAGAAAATTAAAATTTATAAATATTAACAAAAATAGAGCAGGTGTTAGTTAATGGAGTGATGTTAGCCAATCAATAATTAATTGGCTTTGGTGTTGAAGTTAAAGTATTTTAATGGAACAATTTCAGATTATCAGATTTTTTTTTTTTTTTGTCTCTAGATATTTTCATTTTTTGGATCAGTCATAGGATTTAATGAAGAAATAATTAGAAGTTTACTTAAATATTTTACTAGAATCTCTTAAATTAAAGTTAGAATTGTTTGTGATACATAGAGAGAAAATTAGGAAGATTCTGAGAGGACCATGAGACACGATAGGGCCACCACCATTGCATTTAGTTCTGTCTGCAGTATATTTGAATCTTACATTAGGGAAGTTAAGACTTCTAAAACAAGTTAAACTCTAGTTCTGGGGGTCAGTGATTTGTTACATTTTCTGTGCATCTTCTCAAGATGTATAAATTTCCCCCTCGTTTTAATGAATTGCCTATATGATTTAAAGTAAATAAAATGTAATTTTGCTATCCGGTTGTTAAATTAAATAAGGAAAAACGAAATGCTTGTTTACTTTTTGGAATTAGTAAAGCAATGGAAGACGACAGGCAGTATTTTATTGCTTAATTTATCACTGCTATTTTTTTCTTTTTTTGACAAATCTCTTGATCTTATTCTCTTATCTGCCTCTAAGAGTAGTTGAACTGACAGGGTCTTCCTGAAAAACACCTAAGATGCTCTTTTCAACAATTTACCATGTACCACAACTAAATAGTTGGAATTTCCCTTTACATTCCGCATGCACTTTTGACTTAAAACTGGTTGCCATGTCAACCGTTTTTTTTCTGGTTTAATTCTAAAATGCATAACTCTGGGAATAATTGTGGAAGACTGATTATTCACAATAAATGCAGCTTAAGGATCTGTAGGCTATTTCTTTTGTAGCATTAGTTGTTTTCTAGCTACTGGATTCTAGGTTTTTGTTGGCTTCTACAAACTAAGAGCGGGGGGAGAAACTTTACTTTCTTAAATATTTGGAGCTCTGCATGAACAGACTTGAATGCTACGACTTCAGCTATTAGTTGCCATTACATGGTTTCAGCTGTACTACTTAGCTTTTTTTAAAATTCATCCTGAGCGAGATAAAATGCAGCATCTTTCTTGCTGCCTTAGGAAGAATTTCTGATTTTGGCTACATTATAGAGATCGGTGCACGTTAATTGCATCATATGATATTGCTTTAATGTGTCACTTGTAAAATATCACAATGACCGTTTACCACAGACAGTATGCTTTCCAAATTGTAACTAATTTTCCATTTCAAAACATACTGAAAGACTTGGAATTTTAGAGGGAGAGAGAGAGAGATGACTAGTGGAAATTGGAGTTTAGCGTTATTTCTCGCAGTGGTTCATTCTGACATAAGTGGCCGACCAGACTTGATCCTTATCACATGTGACTAAAGGAGAATGCCCTGTGGATGATCCATCTACCCACCTTTAGGAAAAAAAAGAAATTTAGTACGAGATCATGGCAGCTATAAAACTATTTTTGCGGTGGACAACAGTTTTAATACAACTTTATTTGATAAATAGTAATAAACGTATTTCCACTTGTTTTGCAAATTGTTATAATACTAAGTGAATACAAGACGAAAAAAGTGATTTATACTTAAAACTTTAATGCTCTTTCCGAAAAAAAATAATGATGCCACCCAGGATTTTGTTTATAAAAGTTCTAGATGTTTCTATATTAATGAAGATAAATAACAAAAGGCTGGAAATCTTTGGCTTAAACCCAAAGTTATTTTATTGTTAATAAGTAAATGGTAATCTTCAGAGTTTTCATTCATTTAAACTGTTGGCTATGTAAATAAAACCAAATACATACAGTTGCATTTGCTGTGAATCTTTCAACATTGACACAATGCTATTTGATGTTGAGAGGAACAGTGGAATTGAGCCTGTTAACTGGAATGGCTTGCTTTGAAGGTTTCTGCTAGTGTGAAACCTCTAAAAATTCTGAATTCTAAAGTTTTGTGGCCTCAGGATCTTAATTCTGAAATTTGTGAGTTTTTGGAACATTAGTGTAGTTCAGAATCTTGCCACTGACGAGTCTGAGTGCCATCAGCATTTCCTGGTGGCCATCTTGCATGTTTTGATTGTACCTCCTTACAACATCATGCTCTTCAGAAATTGCCCTTTATATTTTGCCATTTTTAAAATTTTTTTTTATCACCCCTTTTACTATGCCTCCCACCCAGAACAAAGATTTCTTACAATAAGAAAGGTGGTTAAAATATTGAAGAAATCACAGGAGGGAAAGTAATGCACTGACATGTGAAGAGAATGATGTTGGAAAAGTTTGCCATTTATGGCATAAAGAAAGAGGAGCATAGTTTCCATTTTGATAATGCTGGAAAATTTTATCAAGCACAAGTGTAACTAAGTGATTGAGAAATTGTATTTTTAAGCAGAGAAGTCTAAGTAAATCAAAACATTTGCTTTTGCTTGTATTTTTTAATGTTTTCAGTTAGTTTATTGCATTTGTGCACTTCATTCTTTCTTTGTTTATTTGAAGTATTAATTTTCCCATTATACAGTTACTTATGTACACTGTATACATAATTTCTGCATTTCTATTCCAAATTTCAGTATTTCTGGGCTATACTAGATATTCGACCAGACATTTGAGAACTGACATAATGTTGGTATCCAGCTTTGTCACTCTGCACACAGTGACGTCCCAAATCCCAGGTACATAAGGAAGCTTTCCAATGATGCCAGCAGCACTAGACTTGGGGTTGGCTAATGAAAACATCCTGATTGCTGCAACACAGCATTGATAGTTGACAGTCTACCTTTTGAATTAAAAAAAAAAACGAACAATTTAGCACATACCTATGTTGTTTTGATAGATCTGTGGCAGGACATGTTGTTAAGGATGGAAATGTTATACAATTACCAAATCTGTTTTTACATGTAGGGAAAACAAGCAGCATTTGGCTAGAGATGAGTTTTTGTGCTGTTCCTTGTTGCAAACACATGATGAAAAATTCTTAGTGTAACACCTGACCTCACACCACCATGGCATGTTGATAATGTGCAAAAATAAATCCAAGATCAGTGTCCTATTTTCTTTTGTCTTGTTCTGAAGACCAAAATCCTATCAGACACTTGTGGGATAAGCTTGGAGGATCTCTGGCATACCAGAAACATGATCAGGCTTAACATCTCGCAATGAGCTTTGTGATGTTTATAGAAGCCAGACTACAAATGATAGCTGTGGTTATACACAAGGCTGCAAACCATCTTTTTTTGTTTGTAGATTGCCATGGAATTATGTGATGAGTTATTTCTTGACTAAACTCATAATATTAATACATGCAATAACATCTCTACACATTTATAGAGGCAGGTATCAGCAAGTAGAGATTGACCCTAAACTTCTTAAATTTTTTTTTCTTCTTTAACCCAAGCCTTTCAAAAATGTTTGAAGTATACTGAAAATATCAGCTGATAAATACCAGATGGGACAAAGTTGTCTAATTTTTCATTTAGTGTTACTTATAAATGTAGTTTTATTTGCCGATAAATAAGATGGCCTTAAGTGAGGTTAGATGATAAAGTTGGATGAATATTTTTAAGAAAGAAAAGAAACTGTCAGATGTCAAATCATTTTATTCACATAATAGGAGATTTCTCACCCCATGTGCAATGAACTGACAGACTTTTCATAACCACTTAGAAATGACTCATCAAATCTCTTGTGTATAAGATACCTTTTTGAAAATTATTTTACCTTGAATGCTTTTTACACAAAGTGGATGCCCTAGTAAGGAGTAGTTCACTAGGAGAAGCAAATCGATGTGAATTTTGTTTGGGGTGCCTGTTTTATATCTCCCAAATGAAGAGTTTCTCCATTAAAATTAATTTTTTTAATTTCTCTTCAAAATAGCTGGTTTCAGTGTTCACGGACTTTTTTCTTTATAAAAATTCTAGTAATTTAACCATTTCTTTGTGAAGCACTTTAACTGATGCCCAATAATAGGTAGTATCATTCTTCTAATTCAAGTGAGGCATGCCAGGACAGCAAATTTAAGCTTTGTGTTAAGGTCAGAATTGTCAGTTAAGATAAAGGTGTGTGTCGTTGACCTGACCTGTTTAGCCTAACTCTTAGCTAGGTAGATGGTATTTCTGTCATCGAAGAATGTAAGGGATTTACCTGCACTTAACCTGAAAGGATGGGGGGGGGAATCTTTGGTGATGTGGAGTTCATTTGTAGTTGTTTTGCACCCATGGCAGTGGATGATTTTTTAAATGTTTTGGTATCTGGCTGCTATTGTGGTTTCTGTTAGAGCCATTCCACTCAGAAGCTTTGTTTCAAAGTCTGCCCTGCTTGTATGCAGGTGTATCCACCTACATCAGAAATTGAGGAACCTGATGATGTCTGTTACCCTTTTGCCAAGGAAAACAGCAGTTAACTGATGTTGAAATCAGGTCTTGGAATCAGAAGCCATTCATGTTAGTATATTGTGCATAGGATATGAATTCTATAAATTCTTGTTGCATTTTTATTTCTTTAAAAATGACTATAAGGAAACTTTGTAACTATCATGTACAACTGTACACATTTTATAATGTTTGCAGTATCTTAAGTGCTTTTAAATGATCTAGATTACGAGATCAGAATTCAAAGGAATTCTCATTGTCTTTAGTTTTAATTCTCTGGTTTCCATCTCCCCTCCCTGGTAGTTTTTTTTTTCCTTCTTTCTTTCTTTTCATCATACTTGAATTAAAAAAAGTTCTTCTTTCCCTTCATCTATAAATTTAATGTTGATTTCTTATTTTACTCAATGCAGAAATGACATTTTAAAACAAAATTTGGTGCAATTTCTTGTAGCATTAATAAAAAAAACTAATTACTACATTAGAATCTAACATTTTAAGGAAAATATTACAGTTCTACAAACCATTTCCACTAGAAAAGTGGTAACTGAAAGGAGACAAATTTAGCAATTAAAGAAATGAATAAGCTAAAAGCTTTTTCTAAATTTTTTTTAGCTTATTCAAGTGATGAAAGTGCATTTCTCCTTCTGTTGCTGTTTTAAGTGTTTTTGTTGTTTGGATTCTTATTTCTCTGCATATAAGGTTGAAAAGCTAGATAAATTTTCTAGGTTATGAGATGTTGATTGTTAGTTTTCCACATTTAGATTAAATTACTGCTTTTTAAATCTTGTTACTGTTGTGCAAGAATTTAATATGTAGTAGCATACCTTCGTTTTTGGTAGGCATGTGTACTCATCAACGTTGCCTTTAATTCTGTACAGAAGTATTAATGTTTGTATTAAGATTATTGTAAAGAAAATTTAAATAGTTTATTCACTTACTCATGAGATAGTAAGAGCAAGTATAAGTTACGTTCTTTTATAAAGATGGCACCACTCTTACAAGTGACATTTGGATGTAACAAAACTAGTTTGCGAGAGAGAGAGAGCAAGAGAGATTTTGTAATATTGTCAATAAAATTAAAATGCATAATTCATTCACGAATACCAAACATGCTGCATGTACTAGATCAGGTGATCATGGTAAGTCACTCTGGTATTTTTTTGTTCCTCGTATTATCATGCGACCGTAGGTACAACAGGTCTCAAACAACATGGCCGCTTTCAACTAAATAACTTTAATACTTTTAATAAACCTAAACTTTACTTTAGTATGGTACCAGGCCCATCCAAGTTATTTTTAATGTTTGTTTTTTTTTTAGCCAGTTGTGGAAACCACCATGTTAATGCTATTCTTTACACCAGTTAATTTGAATATGAAGTTTCCTTTGCTTGACAACCACGATGTTGAAGCGTAGTTGGTTACGGTGAACTTTTAAAATGGGCCCTGGAGCTTTTTTTTTCTAATAGTGTAATTAAATAATCATCTAATTTTAAAGCAATTTAACGCAAAGAGATAACAATTTATTAGTGGGTAGAGGAAACCCTTTTTTCCCAACATAATCAATCATCACTTGGGGAATTACTGCCAGGGGAATAGATACCAATAAAAAAAAAAAAAAAAAAGGATGGGGGGTAAAGATTTAGAGCAGCTGTGCAGTTTATCAATTCCAGATGGCATGCATTAGATAGCCCTTCTGTCTCCATGGCATGGTGGGGGAGGGGCTGGAGATCTGTAATGAAACTACCCATAACCAAGCCATGCATATATCCATCTATTAGCCAAAACTGTGTTTTTATATATATAAATAAAAACATCTACTTAATATTCCTTAAACATGAAGAGAATCCTCTAGTTGATGGATTTTCCAAGTGACTACACCCATTGGCTTTAAGTTGTGTTATTAACACAATATCTTAATTGTTAAAATCTATTTTTTTAATTTTAACGTTTTTAAAACCCATCCAGCGAAGTTGTGAATTCCTTGCCTGAAGGACGTAATATACTATTCTAGGGTGGGGGGGGGGTATGCACAATGTTTGAAATAGACCTAGGTAATTCTATTACTTTTTCAAACATTACAGGAGCTGAGCAAGCTTTTCTAATAATAGTCCTTTAAATATTATTAATGACTGTAATTTATAGTGTTGAAACATCAGCAGTCAGGAGGTATGCCCTCCTTCCCAATGGGAAATTAAAAAGGGATATTGGTTAAGTTATCCTCCACATAGACCTAATGTAGATTAGACATATATTTGCCTAGACAGGTGAATCTGTACTAGAAATCTCTCTATTTGGGATGTGGGAGGAAACCATGTTATAGAGGTCAAACCGAGTGGTTCTCAGTCATGAGTTGAATTTGCGAGAGCATCAAATGGACCGCAGTAATGCATTCAATAACTTAGTTTAAAAAAGGGAAAGAGCCATATTTAAATGTCAATGTATTTAAGACAGTGAACATGCAAAATGCTATAAACTTTTAGCATTACAAAATATTAGTTTAAAATCAAGTCGATGATCTTCGACATAGCTCATTTGTTTATTCCATCTACATCAGCACAGCTATGCAAGATATAAAATCTATAACATCTGTTTGTAAGATGCTGAATCTAATTATGGGAAGCCATGCTAAGAAGCAAATTGTCTCCACAGATGGCACACATTTCAACTCTTAGACGCATGAAAATTGTGTTGTGGGATGTTGTAGTGTGTTGGAATGTCTTTTAACCTTACCATTTTTTTTTTAAATGGATATTTGTCAGTTATTATTAAGTCTCAAACTAACAACTTATCCGTTACTTTTCTTTATATATATGTGTATATTTTTGACACTGAAACTTAATTTTTAATCATACTAGTAAAGATTAATTTGGAGTGTTGAAACCTGATATCCTGATGTAGTCTCATGTTAAAATAAAATTTTCATAAGTAGCTATAATGAAGCTCTTGGAAACTGGAACTTAGAATTAAATGTAAATAATACTTAGTTCAAAATAAATGTTTCCAGCCAGGATTTTTTTTTTTTTTTAAAAAAGGTACTACTCGTTTGAAATTCGCCTTTATAGGATTTTCGCAATTATTTTAACCTTTAAGGCATTTATTTATTTTAATTTTTTTGGAAATTTTCAAGTCAATCTTACACATTCACCCAAAAACTTTCAAACTAATACGCACGTCAAAAGCCACTGGAATGTTTAAGTTGAGAGGGCCAAGAGGTTGAATCAGAGTCAGAACTGGCTCAGTTTCTTCTCGCTCTTCATTAGCTGGCTGCATGGGTTTTCTCCCACATCTTAAAATTGAGAGTTCTAGTAGAGTTTTTTTTTTTTTTTTTGCTGACGTCAAAAGTGGCATAGGATTGGTAATACTTCCTAGTGGACATTTATGGTACTGTTCCCTCACTAGGGTTGTCTCCCTTGTAGGCAGTCTTTTTTTTGTTTTTTTTTTGAACATCATTGGTGAATATATATATATACTTCTTTTATTGTAGACATGGTGTAACTGAATCCATTCCACTATATCATTTGAATATTCACTTATTTATTAGGTCTACATCTACAAGCTAAGAAATATCACTTACAGGATTAAAAAAAAAAATATTAGATTGCTAAATGGCTACATTTAACAGGTAACGTATTTGCTGGCTATGTTAAGGTGCAGGTGTCCTGTTGATGAGTGTAATAGGTAAGGTTAGAATTAAGAGGTGAGTTTCGTTGCAGGAACTGTGTGTGCTTGGAGAACTAGTTTTCTGAAAAAGAAGAAAAACGAACCCTGCATTTGCCAGTCAAGTATTTTATAGTCGGATTGTGAAGAGATTTAAGCCATCATTTACAACACGTCCATCTTTACATTTAGTGCCTTAGACACTCACTCTGTCCTTTAGGTCTGTTTATCCATTTGAGATGTTCTCTGGTGTCTGTGGAAACATTTTTTGTTTTTTTTCCATCTTAAAACTAATAAATTTCCCCCTTTTCTTTCAGCTTTGCCTAGACAAAGTGTTTGGATTGACAGTGACCAATGGTGCTACCCTAGTTTGTGACCCTTATACAAACATGATCGCTTATCCTGCAGGGTGAGTAATTCCACACGTGTACCTGTGTTCTGTCTCACCTGTGAGTGAATTAGTTATGACACACAAAACCCCCCAGCTATTTATTCTCTAGTTATAGTTAGTAGATACTGTCTATTTACCAACACAGGCAGACAGCGTGGGACGGAGCTTTGCATTTACTTTTCAAGTGATAAACTTAAAAATTGCACAACTTCATTTGGACAAAGGAAGTAGTAAATGGTGCTGATTTCAATTTTCTCTCTTTAACAAAAAAGAAAAAAGCTCTATCTAAAAAAAAACCTGGTGTTGCACTTCCTGTAACTATAGTAAAGGATTCTGCTTGTTTATACTCCGGATACATAAAAGTATGTATATATGTATTTAAGGGAAATAAACAGACATTGACTGTTGTGTTAGTGTGGTTAAGCAGCAGATGGGTAGAAGCTAGGTTGTGGACCCTTTTTATCTTTCACTAAGTACCACCACATGATTTCAGTGGGCTGCCAGCTGTTCTGGTTTCCTTTTGTTCTTAGAATGGCCAGAATCTTCTTGATGATATATTACTGCGAAACAGTCAGATCTCCTGGATGTTATCATCTCTGCAGGTTTTTGTTTTCTTTTGCCCTCTCCCTTTGAAATTTATTGGTATTCCTTCAGCTGAAGGAACAGATGAATGCATACAAATGCCGGGCCTGTGAGAATGGACTAGATATTTTAATACAGAAAGTAAAAGCTAATATATTTGTAATATCCGGTTGTGCCGTTTGGTGGCTACATTTTTGCATACATCTGAACACACGCTAGCTTTGCTGATTACTTATAAGAGAGAGGTCTATTTGAAAAAAAACAAACAGATTCTATAGTCGGATTACAAAATGAGAGATGTGGAGAAAATCTGAGGTTCATCAAATTACCAAACATCTGGTTGATTGGTTCTAATTTTTATTCAGTTTTTATTTTAAAACGATAATTCATTAAATTAGATTGTAGGACATGCAAAACGAAGTCTCTGGATCTACCACATATGCACAACATTTGATTCTTTTTAATGCTGTTATGAAGATTAAAGAAACAAAGTTTGTTTTTTGTACACGAATATCCTGAGGTGTTTACTGCTACAGCACTTAATTAAAAGAAACTACAGATTCAAAATTAAGGTGTTCTTATATCTCCTTATCCATAAAAAAGTAAATAATTCTGAATCAAAATGTATTCCATTTTTTTTCTTCTTTTTTTTTTTACAGAAAAAAAGTTGAATAGTTGCATTTAAGGATATTTTATAAAAAAATACTTGTGATGTTGATCATATTTTATAAGCTTAAAATGAAGTTATGAATGCTAGAAGATAAGTAATCTGAGTAATTTTGTTTTAACCATTAATTTACTATTTACTTTTGTTCCGTTGTGATGGTGAATATAATTAACATTTATGTATAATTAATTTTTAAATATATTAAGTTGAATTTGATTTTTTCTTATTAATCAATAAGCATCTGAAAATTGGTTACCTGAGGGAACAGATTTGACTTACTGTACGTAACAAAAAATTTTTCATCTCTGATTGTAGCAAAGATAGTTATCTTATTTTGCATGTTAAAAAATTTTTTTGCTTGTTTAATTAGCATTTAATCTGTTTCAGGTTTTCACAAAGGTTTGTTTCACATGTAATGTTAAATTAGGGTATTATTTCCCATCAACAGATTGTCTCCTCCATAGATTAGCCCCACCATTTTATCTTCGATTTACATACATTTGCAAGAGGCTTTTCTCTCTAAGCAGTTCAGTTAGCCAGGAGTGATTGGCTACTTCTGAGACAGAATGATAAAAGATAAGATGCTGATAGATTGTTTATTAGTATTCAAATGGACATCTCCAACAGCTAATAAAAGAACCAAAACAAAACCATTACCTGTTGATGTTGACTGTCTTGTTTATCCTAGCAGTAGAATTAACTGTACAAAGTCTATATAAAGATTCTGATAGATTAGTGTTTAGGAAAGAAGGATGGAATTAAAGGATTTCTGCTATTGTGCTTTTGCCTAAAAGTTACCTGGGCATGATTAAAATAACCTAAAGCAGGAAGCAATCAATGAACCTAAAGTAGTTAATGGATTTTTCATTAGCAAGTTTGGAATTATTGATTTTCTTGACGAATAACTGGCGTACTGACTTAATCTTTAGTTTATTTCCAGTGAGCAGAACTGTTCTTGTAGTTCTCTTTGCACATGATGGAATATCAGTACTTGTTATGTACTGTGTGGTGTAGGCAAAGATTGTAATACAAATTAAATGGCAGCCAATAATTTTTTGGGGGGGTGGAATAAGATGCAGATGTAATGAAGTTATATTTTAAACTTCATTTTTATGTTAGCGACAGGATAAACCAAGTTCAGCATAACTTCATGTCAGAACTAACAGACACTCTCAAAATTCAGTTTCAGGTTTGTTTGTAACGAAATTAATGCTGCTATTAATTTTTTATTGTATGATTTATCAGGTGTATTAACCATTTGATAAGCAGAATGCATACAATTTTTAAGCAGAAAAATTACTTCATGAAATCTTGCATTGAATACACATCAATGTTTACTGATTAAATAAACAATACTGCTTAGTTCTCTGATAGTGCATTACTCTGCGTTTAATGGTAAAGAGTTTATTTTTTTTTAAAAATTATTTTCACTAATTTGAACTTTTAACCCTGATAATAAATCTTACAGAAATTTTTAAAGATGGTTCAGATACAGGAAATAAACAATGATTTCTACATTTTCTTCATGCTGCCAGTATTTAACTCTCCAAAGCATTTGGCTTGTATTTTTCTTTTGGTTTGTGCAGAAAAGTCTGACATTTTTGAACTTGAAGGATTAATGTTTTTAGTTACTTTTAGAGAAGCTGTAGATGAAACACTAGAGGTGAGTAGAATTTATTGTGCCTGTCTGCCGATGATACTGATCATGGTTGATCTGCTAAATACGGTAAACTCCCAGATATCTGGCACCCATTGGGGGGGTATATGAATAAACTTTCCATTAATTTTCTTCTTTTTAAATGATGGAGAGAGAGAGAGAGAGAGAGGGGGGCCTATACAATAAATTATATAAAAAATGAAGGACTGTACTTACCATCACAGGAATCTGTACATCTTTGCAGGATGTCGCTGCTAATTAAAATTGCACTGCCTAATAGTCCTCTTGAGTAAATTTTGGATATCAGCCTGCTTGCATGCTTTTCTCGTGCAAAAATTGTGAATGCATTACTGTTTGCACAGAAAAGCAGTATCTCTGGTCAACAAGTTTCAACACTCTTTCAAATCCTCTGGCAGCAACCCTGAGACCTTTTCAACACATTTCTCTTCACTTTCCTCTCCTTGAACGTTAGGTTTCTCAGGATTCAAAACTCTTAATTTCCTCAATATTTAAAGTCATTTTAACAGGTGCATCCTTGTCGACATCCACCAATTCATCAAGTTTTTCCCCTCTGGGGAAATGTTTCTTTACTGGATTTGCAGCATCAGCACTCAGCCAATTCCATGCTTCCTCAGTTTGCATTTGTTTGCTTTTTCCGCACATGAAATCTTTCAAAAAGAATTTCTTCCTCCAAAAGTAATGTTGCCACTAACAAGATCTGTGAGGGGTGGGGGGGAGGTGATGAGCATGACAGTTATTCAATAAAAGAACTTTGCTAGCTTCAGGCATTCCTCTCTTCTGCAAATGTTCTTTGATGCTAGTCACAAATACATGATGAAACCACATATAAAAATTCCTGTCCATCCATGCACTAACTTGGGATTTGTCATCAACTGGAAGATAAATCATGCTTTTTGAAACATCTTGGTCTTGGGTATTTTCCAATAACAACCAGTTTTTACCTTGTGTTCCTGCAGCATTAGTGCGCACTAGAACAGTCATTGTCTTTGTTTTGCTTAAAATGATGAGCAGCCTTTTCATTAGCACGAGCTGGAGTTGTGGGTGGAAGACCTCGGCAATTTAACCCAATCTCGTCGACATTATCGATTTGCTTGGAAGTTGGGGGGGGGTCATATTCAATTGCAAGTTTGGCAAAAGTTTCACAAAAATCCTCAGCTGCATTAGTGTCTGTAGATTTCTGTTCACCTGATATGTCAAACTTTTGGGTCCCATGACGTATCTTAAAGCGAGTGAGCTATCCTTGAGAAAAGTTGCACTAGTCTGGGATGTTCATTTTTTTTTTTTCATGAAATTCTTTGGTCCTGAGATGCAGTCACCTTCCAACCTCTTTAACGAAAACCATTTGTACAATGCATAATTCAAGTCATCCAGTTTGGGAGCGTGTAATGTCTGATGCTGCTCTACACTTCTATCACTTTCAGATTTTACAAAGAACTCTTTTAGCACTTTGAGCTTTAATATCATAAATGGTTGACAAACCAACATTGAACTCCCATGTAAGCATGTTTTGATTTTCAACCTTTTCCAGTCATTTACATATTTCCATCTCCTGTTTTAATGTTAAAATGACCCTCTTCCTCTTTAGTCCTTGCTTGGTATTCTTATTAGGCAACATAGTGGATTGATGGGTGAAGATATGCTGGATACAGCATGAACACAGATTTAGGAAATTGCTACAACAACTGTAATGGCAGCTAAGGGAGGAGGAGGATAATAAGCAGCATTGCTAGTGGCGGCTAGGAAAACTACCGCTTGGTGATGGGTGAACATGATGCCCCAACTCAAATTTACGTATTTGAAGACAATTTGTGGAAATCTTTTTTTGAAACTTTTGCCTGTTGGTGGAGAATTCCAGATGCATGAGTACCAGATATGTGGGAGTTTACTGTGTATAGATTTTAAGACACCCCTGAACTTGTTTGGTAAGCATGATTGAATTTGCCTCTTACGTTTTTGCCCACTACTGTTTTAAAAGGGAAAGGAAATGGATTATTTAATTAGTCTGATGGTCAAAACTGAGTTGTAAATCTTTTTAAAAAATTTTATTTTAAAGACCAATAAATTCTTGACCTTGTTTGGTCTTCCGCTTAAATGTGTATTGGAATACCTTTTGAAGGTAGTGTAGATTGTGGTGCATACAGAATGCGAAAATAGAGGGGAATAGCTTGTTTCATAGGTTTGACTTGAAGTATGGTGCTGGGGAGCTGTAGGTTCTTATGTCTTCAAAGTGCTCACGCAGGAATGTAAAAGCTATGCGAAGATCCAGGCATCTCAACATCATAGTGATTCTCTCTTCCACCCAAAGATCCACCACAGTAACCTGAGCAACAGCCTCTCAGGAGTTCCTGACTTTATACATTTAATGTGGTGCAACAATATATCTGGAGTTGAAACATTCCCTGAGCATGTGGCTGATGACAGATGGGCTGAGGAAATACCACTGGCTCTCCCTTCACCTAACTGAAACAAATGCGCTTGGGTTCCCTAAGAAAAGGGAACAGTTAGCATGCTTCACCTAACGGGGGGGGAGGAGGATGGAGGCCTGTCTCTCTGATTCTTGTAACCCGATGCCTTTGATATGTTTTTTCTTCTGTTGGTTTTAAATAACTGCAAATGTACACAGGCTTAGATTGCCACACTGTATGGGGAGAATAACCTATAAATAATAATAATAATAAAATTAAATATCTTTTGTTTTATTTGTTTAAAAAAAAACAACAACAAAAAACCCCTTTTGTTCATCTTGCACACATTTTTAGTAATTTAAACCGAAATAAGTGACTGGCAGTTCCATGAATGGTGTTAATGAATAATGGAAGTTATTTAAGTTGAATTGTTTGTTTTTTTTCAGTTTTATATATATATATGTATACATACATAGTCTTCCTTCGCCAACCACAGTTTGGAGTATCTGCGCAAAATTTATTAAGTACAGACTTACCAACCACAGTAGTCAGTCTTGCATATCCATGGTGTACGAGCACCGTGGTCCTCTGAGCGCGCATATCCCCACGCTACGGGCAGGGTTGCTATCTGGTAATGACGATTGTATAATAACAAGTGAAATCTGTGTATACTGTGCATCGTCACAAACCAACCTCCCTCCCTCCCCCCACCCTGAGATCCTGATGTTAAAGGTAATAGTATTTCTGTATTCTATATTACGTGGTTATTGGATGAAAAGGGATGTGTAAAAATACCCAGCAAGTTGTGTAACTGGCTGTGGGATGTAAACTCCCATAAGCCCTTGCCAACTGCAGGGGTTTTCGAGAATGTAAGTCACTGCGGTTGGTGAGGGATTATCTGTATTGAAGACAATTACGGAACCACACTATACAGGGTATTCACACATGGGTAAACGCAGCTGAGATATTCACATAATTCACTTTGCATTATTTTCAGAGAATGTTTGAAAAATAAAATAAGCCATACAGCGGTTGGTATGCGAGCCCTTTGTCCTGTAGATATAGCATGACATCGTATTTTTATGCTCTCATACAGGTTATCAGCATGTGGCTGGAATGTTCCAAATGTCCTGTAGCACTCTCCACAATTCATCCAAGATGTTTGGTTTTTGTTTCATTCTCTCAGTAATCACAACCCCCCAAAATAGCCTCAGGGTTGTTCATATTAGGACTTAAGGCATCTCTTGTGAGTATTCATCATCCTCTTTATGTTTCATATAGTGTTTCACCACATTGGCTGTATGTTTGGGGTTGACATGTTGGAAGATGAATCTCCACTCAATGAGAGAGCTTTCTGAAGGAATGGCATGATGAATAAGAACCTTCCTGTATTTGTCCACAGTTAGCATACTTCTGATTTTATGCAAATCTTTGACACCCTTGGCTGATATGCAGCTCCCAACTTGTTTTGATCCACCACACATACTTTATTACAACTGTTGTAAACTTATCTTTATATCGCTCTTGTTTCCAGAGAATTCAAACCTGGACTCAAATGTAAAAGAGCACCTTCTCCCAGGTGTGGTCATCCCACTGTGCCCTTCATAGCAAGGTTTTCTTGGGCAATTACTAGTCCATTGAGACCACTTGATGTTAATGTGTATCTTGGTCATTTGCAAGATGTCTACTGGCTCATTTTCTTTCACATAAGAACGTATCCTGAGATACTTAGCCCAAACTTTCCAAAATGTCTGTTGTCAACATTACCAGTTTCTTGTATTTTCCTCAGTCTTGGATACAGGTCATTTTGAAACTTGAAATTTGCCTGCAATGCACTACTGTCACATGGAGCATTTTTCTCTAAATATGATTTTGATTTTTATATGCATGTTATGTGACGTTCCCTTCCCAACACCCATAATATTCACCACACTACAATGATATCATCGACTATACTTCTGTAATCTTTCTGCAGGTATGGTACTTTCTGATTGCTTGCATGACAACCAATCAGTGTACCAAATTAACACATGACTGTACTATGAAGCATTTCATATATAATAATACCCAGATTTCCTGTTTCCATAATTATTTACAATACTATACATCTGGATCCAACTCTGATATATCAAAGGCAGTCCAGTAGTATAGCATGCAGTTTGTATTAAAAAGAAAAAGTATATAAGAACAACTTGGATAAACTTAGCCATGATCAGTTCTCTTAGCAAAAGGAATGAATTTTGTATAGTATTTAAGTTTAGATGGCACTGTTTTGATATGTGAAGACTTATTTTTAGATGTTACATATTTCTACTTCTATTTAAGAATATTTCAATTGTTTCTAATAAGAAGCAAACAATTTCTGGATGGTTTGTTAAAAATCCTTTGTATCAAAAATTTCATAAATTTAATTCATTAACAGGGATGCCATTGGTTTGAAAATTATTAAAATTTAATTAGTTTTACATTTCCTTGTAGTAACAGTAGAATCCAACATCATAGTTTCAGATGATGGTATTGGAGTACTTTTTCTCACCAAATGAGTGGTAGTAATACTTTCCACCAAGAGCTGTTCATTTATTATCAAGTTGATGTTGGAAAACAGTTGATGCTTGGAGAATAATTTAGTTTGGCTACACTTTGTTGACTTAGCTCTCACTTTTCAAAGACTGTCATCTCTTTAAATATTGTGGATTGGTAGGGTCTGAGTTGTTTTACCAAATTTAAGCCTTTTGGGGTCATATGCTTTAATGATTAGAATAATGGAAGGAAAAGAAGTTAATTTACTACTTTGGAACTCCTGTAATCGCATGGATTATTTTGGTTTCGAGCTTGTGAGTAGGACATCTAACCAATAATTACTTGGCACTGGACAAAACCTTTTGGCCAGTTTCCTGAAGTTTATCCCAATCTACTCACTGGACTGAAAGAAGTGCACTCTTTTGATTTATAAAACTTCTTTTAATTTAGACTTTCATTTTCCATTAAATTGAGAATGGAATAGGTTGTTACTGGACTGCTGAGCTGAAGGATGGTGGGGAAGCAATTGTTTGCCATACCTCCATTGCATTTGCTTCTTCTCACTCTCCTTCACTAGTCCGCCACCTGGATTAACTCTGTGCTCTTTGGTTTCCTCCCACATTTAAAAAAAAAAAAGTGAAGTTCTGGTAGGGGGCCAGACTAAGCTCTGCTCCCCCCCACTACACTTTTCAAACTGTTGAGGTATCAGCATCTTCTCACTAGAACGCACCCCTCCCTTGCCTTCAGAAATACTTTTGTTTTAACGGTCTTACAAAGGTGTCATTGTTTTTCTAATCGTGCCCCAAATTAACTGATTTGAAAAAACTGATAGCTATAGGAGAAATTTGCATTTGAACGTACAGTTAAACTTTTCTTCGTATACCAGGTATTGGGGGGGGGGGGAGGTAATGTCTGTTTGGAATTTGTTTTTGGATGTAGGGTGGCTTATGGCCAAGATAACATCTGAAAATATTTGTTTAAATGATGGAGAAAGCACAGCAGGATGAAATGCCAAAGATTGTGTGGAGTCATTTTTGGACACCAGTTCTGGCTCTGCCCAGCCAACGCGTGCGATTAGTGGACTGGAAACCTGTGCTGTCTGTGCGGAGGAGGTCTCTTAGTTCAACAGCGGCTAGTGATACCTAAAACGTCTAATTTCCAATAACAAATTAAAATCTTCATGCACTTCAAACAGAAAAATTTGCGACGGATGATTTTTGTATAATTTCATCCAGTATTGGTTTCTTTGGACTTAAAAAAATGAAAGAAATTTTGTGTTGTCAATTTAGGCGAGAGGAAAGGAATTTGTTTGCATGCCATCCTTGTAAATACAAACAGATGTTATGGTTAAATTTTGCTACATTGTTCCTTTCTAGCTGGAATAGCTGTTTAGCTCCAGTTGTCAGTGTAACTCTGGTTCAGTTTTATTTATTTTTTTTGTTGCTTAGTCTCTTTTAACTGTACCACACAGCTGGAGAGAGGAACATGTGACCCTAAACTTGAGTTCAACCTGGCTTAAGCATTGAAAGCATCCACCAGTATTCTGTTTGCTATCTCATTTTGGGTGTGTGTGTGTTGGGGGGGGGGGGAATAAATTATTCTTATCTAGATGGATGAACTTGGCCAAGATGCCAGATATTAGAAGTCTTATCTTCCAGCCTCCAGTCCAATTTGCAAAGCATTTGTCAAAATGCATTAGCTCGCTTTCCAGATACGAAGCCACACGCAAATCCAAAGAAATACCGTATAAAGGTCTTTGTTGCAACGAATAGTCAGGCAAATATTTAATTTTTTAAAATTTGTTAGCACGTTGGAAAGATATCACCCAGGTATACCATATCTATCGGAATGTGAAGTGAAATAACTAGAGCATGTGTTCTGTAAGGCACAGCTAAGACTAGAAAGGAGTTGGTTGCAAAATCACCTATTGTCATTTATTTGCCCTTTTCACATAAGGGGTTGGGGGCTTGAATACATAACACCCCTCATCCTCCTCCCCACCAGAAGGCCTGTGAAACATTGGTAGGCAGACTTCTCTAGTTTGTAATATGAACCATCCTAGAAGTAGAGAGGAGCGAGGGAGAAAAACAACAACAATAATTTGCTTGTATTCAAACTCATCACAAAGAAGACTAGTGGGTGATAATTTTAAAAAGTGAAGCCATAGCGTATTCCAAACTCTGGAATTATACATTATAGTGCGAATCAATGGTATTACATTAAAAAAAAAAACAACAAAAAACTTTCAATTCTAAATGACAGCTTGGTTACCAACTGTTGCAAATAAATACTAGCATCTGTATTTAGACAGTTTGTGTTCTTCATATTGCATTAACATAAGGTATGTCGTTTGGTGTGATTTCTCTTAATACACAGGAATATAATCCCCTTACTAGAGATGATTAAAAGGGTTTTTGTTTTGGGGAATGTCTTCTGAGAATAAGAGAATGGAGTAAAGAAGCAGAATATCTTTATTCTTTATCACCCCAAATTTTAATGAAATAACTGCTAATTTTGATCATTTAATACGTAATTTGAAATATTTGACATGCAAAAAAATTAAGTTTTTTTTTTTTTTTTTTAAATTGTGATGGGAAAAGTTTCACGAAGTGCTCTTGTGGTTGTAGGTTATTGTTGAAGGACAAATGAATTAACTACAAATAGGTGTGCGCGTGCGTGCATCTTGTAGGAAAAAAGCTAGCATCATCTCTTGGAAAGTTGGTGTTAATGAACTGGCTCTAGCTTTAATGTCCTAGTGATTTTCTATTTGATCAGCTTGAAAATTTAAAAGGAAACAACAACAACAACAACAAAAAAAAACAACCAATTATTTTAAAATGAAACTTTTGCTCAAAATGTGAAGCATTCTTTTTCTAAAGTTTCTACGCCTTGGTTAGAACACCAGGGTCATGCCATAGTTCCTTTATCCCTTGTAACACTTTGTTTTCTCTCTCTCTCTCTAGGTGTGTGGTGGTTCTGTTCAACCATCGTCGAATGGAGCAGTATCATATCATTAACAAGAAAACCATCACGGCATTGGCTTTCTCCAGCGATGGAAAGTACATGTTGACAGGAGAGGTAGGTAAGATTTAATGAACTCCAAGTAGCCATGCAAACTTCAGAGAGGAATATCTGGTCCAGACTTTCGAGTAACAGCGAATGTTACCGTTCCTTGTCTTTCTGTGTTTGAATTTAGATTTTCTCATCAAGAAAAACGAAGGCATTCCTACAGATTTTTTTTTTTTAAAACCTAATGAGGGAGGAGCAACCATTAGATTTTCTCGGGCTCAGCTATCTTAAATGGTGATAATGATGCAAGCACATGTAGTACACTTTATTCCTTTAGAATGCTGATAACATTAATTAGCCTTAATTGTATGCAATTCATTTTTCAAAATTTTTTTTTTTATTACTAAAAAAATATAAGCAAACACCTGTGATCATTTCTTAGGAAAGCTGACTGATCTTTGTCTAGGAATTACATTTCCAGGATCATTAAATCTTTCTTTCTAAGTTATAGGGAGAATTTGGGGTGGTGGGGGGTGGTGGTTTTTGTTTTTGTTTTTTTTCTTCTTGTGCTGACAAAGCAGGCCTGGATCTCTTCTCTTCTCTTTCCCCATCTTTGATGAAGCCCAGATGTGATTTGGTTGCTGATGACTCTTTCAACTAATCAAGCCTGGCTGGTCTCTCTTCTCCTAAATTGGTTTCCTTGGACCTCTTGATCATACTTCTTTTACAGCAGCCAACAGGAGATGGAAAGAAGACTGCATCTTTGGTAGATAAATTGGTCTCCCTATGGGTCCAGATGTGTTGAGTGCACTGGTGCCTTTATTACTGCCAGGTGTTCAGAAGCTCTTCTTAGCTGAACTGTAGTACTGATGCTGTTCTGAATCTTTCCTTCTCTGAGAAAAGTCAGATTATCGTTCTTTGGAAAACTATTCCTAGATGTGGATTTCCTTTTTAGGTTTTAGCCAGCTTTTGGAAGAGCAAACCAGTTAAAACTAATTGAAAAATGAATTGCTATAAAAGAAGTTGCATTTATCCATAAAAAATCAACTAATTTTTTGGAAAATGTATTGTCCTCACTCAAGTGGTTATCGTATCATATGTAGTAACTACGATATAACAAATTAAAGATTTTTTTGTATATGATAATTTGGATAAGACCATTTTCCATCAAACATGATGCTCTCTGAAGACAAATAACCAATTTAGATCCCTAGAACTCTGCTAAGTCCATGATAGCATGGAGAAAATTATTTATTATGGATATTCTTGTAGAAATGATAACACTGTCATCCACAAAAGCAGTTATGTTGTTTTCATAATAAGAAGAGTGACTTTTAAATTACTATTTTGTCTAAATGTTTGGCAGTTACTAAAAAAATCTCCAAAATCCTTCATCTTATTAGATTGGGAACCAGCTACCAATGCAAGAAATACATTCACTTTTCCCTGGAGATGCAAATGAAAGTTGCCAGTTATTTTACCTGAATTTAAGCAACGCTATTACTGGATAAATGTTTTTAAGCTTAAATTATCTGCTTATTAGCCATAATTCTGATAATGATGTGCACATTCTTGCTGACTAATCTACCATGTAAATTCTAGTTTTACATCCACTCTTGCTAAAGAAGCTAGTTATCTTGTTTGTATTTTTTTTTTGTTGTTGTTGCCTCTAATTTGAAGCAGAAAATGAATAAGGGTTTTTGTTGTTGTTTTTTTGTGTCTTGGATAGCTTCATCTTTCTGCTATGAAGTTGAAACTTTTCAAAAATAAATGTTTGTGGTACAAGGATGTTTTATTTGTATAATCTCTCACCCTCTGAAATTGTTCTGAGAAGTACCTTGAATAATTGGGTATTGCTAATTTTGTTATTGTGGTCCTCAGGCAGCAGCCGGTCAACCACCTCTTCGATTAATTTCAGCTATGTTGGGTGGTGAGGGATGGTTGGAGGTCCCTACCAGAACAACATGCTTTAATCGCGAGCCAGAAAAAAAAAAGAGAGAGAGAAAAGGTTGTTTTAAGATGCATGAGGAGCGAGTGTCCAGAGGAAGCTCCATGTAGCTGGCTGACTAGTGAAGAATATGAAGAAACCATGACAGGAGGTGGTTCACCAAACTCGTGAAAATGCCTCACCTCTCACTCTAACCACTGGACTACTATGCAGTCCCATTGGGAATCAAACCTGTAATTGCTGGGTGAGCTCGCTGTGCACAATACCACAGGCCATTGGGTCAATAATCACTATATCTAAAAGGCGGCTACAGCAAACTAACTAGACTGCACACTATGTACATTATGCATTTAATAATACATGACCATGATATCTTTTCATACCAATAAAACGATTTGTAAAGGAGATGAGAACTAAGGGGGATTTTATGCAGTTAGAAAGTGTACATGCATGAACATTTGACAATAATCTAATCACGCGTGCCAGAAACTTTGCATGGAAACATTAAATAAATCTATAATGTAAGAAATATACATGAGATAATTGATAAATTTTGTTGCAAACTCTTTCTTATTTTTAACATCTAAGTCTTCCCATCACTGTAGATGCGTTGAAAGTTTGTTTTTTTTTTTTTTTTGTCTGCTTACAGTTGGTCAACTCTCAGGTCTTTTCTCACTCCCCCTCTCTCCCCAACTTGCTGGTCCATCCATCCATCCATCCATCCATCCACTGAAGCGCTGGCAGCCTGCGTTTGAAGTGTTAAATTTCCTCCATAACATTTAAACACTGCACCATCACTTTAAAAGATTGGCATTCTCCACTTTTGACCTTTGTGTGTAATTTAGTAAAAAAAAAATCACATGGAGAGATAACTGCAGCTCCCATTTGTATCCCTCTTGGCAACTGTTCATTAGCTGGAGAGAATTGGAAAATAAATGGGGCTAGGACTTTCAGATGACACCAAAACAGCAGGGGTGTTCTGTCTGGCATTTGTTTAAATGACACTAATAAATGTACTTGGAAGTTTGGAGTCTTACACTAAAGAGAAAATCACTTTGATGTAAGATTTCAACGTTTTCATATTTAATATCTCAAATAGTGGTCCACCCGATATTTGATAGTCTCGTTTTCCCTGATTGCCTTAGAGATTATTCAAATAAATACATTAATTATTATTTTGTTTTTTTTTTTTTTGCAAATAACTTTTAAAGAAAGAAAAATGAGCTCATTTTTGTGTTATAGCTTACAGTTTAGTGGGTTTCTGACTGGTAATATTTGAATATGTCTGCCTGACTAGCCTTTACTAGTCAGGCCATCCAGGGGATGATTCGAAAATTTCTTTGGCGTTGTCAGATACTTTTTTTTTTTAAACTCCCTTTTGGGGATAATGTTGGGGCCAGTCACCAACTTTTTGTACATAATATGATAAAGTCATCTCGTGTGTCAATTAAGTCTGGGTGACAATGCTGCCAGTATCTATAGCTGATCTAGTCTCTAAATGTATATCCTTACATTGTTTCTTTCTCTTGCCCTCTGAACTGTTTTTTTATGGAGAGAAAGAAAGAAAAAAAACCTTTCAGTAATGTGGCACAAACTACAGTATTATTCTGTTTGTGTAGATTTGTCTTTTTATTTAAAAAAAATGCTTTGTTTGAGTAACAAAATACACAAATTGAATAGTAGGCAGAGAGGTTGGTGGTGTACAATGATTACTCTGTCTACACAGTTCTGAAATGGTTTTGGGTTTCCGCATTTATTCATAGTCAACAGTATCCTGAAGAATGTGGTAGGGGTTCTTGGGAAAGGATACAAGAGAATTAATCTGCTATCTTTTTTTTCCTCTTCTCAGATGACAATAGAATGCATATTAGATCCACAGGTGGCAGTGGCAAGAAGTGCATGTATGCATACACACATGGGCATGTTAGCTATTTTTTAAATGTACCATTATTGCATAGTCAAACTACATAGGTATGAATATGCATGAGGGCTTTAAACCTTTCCTCTAACAGTCATTTGGTAGTAATTAATAGCTTGCATGCTATGACTAGTTAAACTATAAAATGCTGAAAGTTGATAGGCACATTTTCAATTTGAAGATATTACTGTTTTAGATGTTTTCAGCATTGTAAGCATTGGGTTCTCTGTATGTGTGAAGCGGTGCTCTTGTTGGCACTGGCCAGATACTGGCTTCTAGAGAGAAGGCTGCGAGTTCGAGACCAGTCCAAGCCTCATTAACATTCCGAAAACAGTCCTCGGAGGCAGCGGGGAAAGCTCACCAAGGTGTTGGCTTATCAGCTGGTTGCGATACCATCACTAGGATGATGGGAGAAAAGCCTGAAGTAGCCCTCAAACAAATTAAATTCCAAAAGACTTATTTTATGGTAATTTACATTTTGAATAAAATGTCTTATGTTGGCATACTGCATAACCTTCATGCAAAAATGCTCTTTTCTGAGGAATCTCTCAAAGTTGTTCTTTTTAAATACGTATGTAATACTGGGTTTTTGCTTTTTCTTTTATAAAAATACATGAAACATTTTGTAAGGTTTAAGCTGAAAATTAACTGATGATGATTGTTGTGGGGGGGGCAAAAAAGCATGTACCTGGTTTACATCTGAACCATAGAGTGCATTGTTGTCAGGTGAACTCTGCTTATGATTACTAGGAGATTATTAACAGAAAGAAATGCGGTAGCATCTAGAAATGAATAAACAGTTTATTAATCTGCTGATGTGCCTGTTAACTGCTAAGCATTCACAGTAATTTTTGGGTGAATGTCTTCTGTTTTACACTGGACAGCTTATGCAGCAGGGAGTGTTTACATGATGTGATGGATAAAAGAGGATACAACCTTTTGCTGATACGATGACAATTACTTCATTTGTTTTTGCCGAGATCCACTGAAGTGGATAGATGAGGTTTAGTGTCTGATAATCAACCGTCCATTCTCTCGTGAAGGTATTCTGGGCAAACAGTTAGATGATGATGCTGGGCTCTGCAATATTTCTTTTGGAGTCTAAGTTTTCTGGCAAGTTACCATATCATTGGAATCCAATGTGTACCTATTTGCATGCCTGATGCAATGCACTTTTAATTAACGGGGATCGCGTTTTTACTTTAGAAAATCTTTTTCTTTATATACTTCGCATGCTAAATAAAGCTTCAGTTATAGAAGTACATCAGACAGCAGTGCAATCACAGGGTAACTATATTCTAAAGATATTGAATCTTTTAATGCTTGCCAGATGTTTAAAAGACAGATTGCTAGTTTTATGAATCATTATAATCCAGACTTGTGTACCATTTGGTTAGCAGGAATTATTTCAGTTTTAATTGATACAATAAATTTTTTTTTATATATATATATCTATAAATTAAATTCAGATGTATGAAGTCAGTTATTTAAAAAAAAAAAAAAAGATTGAGCAATTAAGACAACATGTGGCAGTTTTATATCTACTTCCTTCCAAAAATATTATTTTGAGGTATGTATATTTGGCAAAAAGTAATCTTTAGCTGAAAGGCTTATCTCTACATCTTGTGATGGTCATTAAGGAGCAGATAGCTTTCTCTCTTTCTACATTCTTATTTTCATATTATTAATCTGTATTTTAATCTGCCAGTTTTTTTTTTTTTTTTAAACCAAAATTAAGCTGCTAGCTTCAGTCTGTTGTTGAGATGTTTTATCCAGATGTGTTTCTAATGTGAACGTAGAATGGGTCAAATGGACAAACTGATCTGTTTCTTTTGTGTACAGTTCCAGGTTAACTTGCAGTGTTAATATCAGGTGTGTGTGTGTGTGTTGGTTGGGTTGGATTTAGGACAGACAGGCTTTGTTCTTGAATTTCAAAAGTTAAAGAAAAGGAATCTTTTTGAATAATAAAAATAATGAATCAATCCCTAGTACTAAACGTTTAATTAGGTGCAAATTTTTGTTTGTTTGTTTTTTTTAAAAAAAATAGATTTATTACTTAGATTCCAAATTCATATAAAATTTACTTTTCCTTTTTTATTTTTCAAATGCTTAATTGTCTGTGGTCCATTGGTAGGCTGTCCATACTGGCTTTCTCCTTGTCATTTTCCTTCATTTTTTTGGAAAGAAAGAGAATTTCTAGTAGGGATTTCCCTGCCAAAGAGAGAAATGTCAGACCATGACATAGGATTAAGAATGGCTGCACCCTCGCCAGGGTCATCTATCTATCTCTCTTGTAGGTGTTGATGTACAATGCAACATGGTATCTTGTTGTTTTTTTTTTTAAATCTTCCTCTGTTAAGCATGACTTGCCCGTCGTCTTTGAAGAAAAAAAGTGAGTGAAACCTCTGCTATTCTTAAAATGTCAGCACCAGTAGTAACCGAAAGTGGAAGAGAGTAAAGCAGGCCGGAGGATGGACGGACTCTAAACACCTGAGTCACGGATAATAGAGGCCAGCAGAACAGCTGCAGAGAAGCGCCTATGCTTAACTGGATCAGAATCCCATCGTTTGTGGGATGAGGAGGAAGACTAATGGTTTTGAAGATTTCCTGTCTTTCAAACCAGGATTGTGCCAAGAAACCGATGGGGGCTCTCTTAATAGGCAAAGACTGAAGTTTGGGATGTTCTACATTAAAATTAATGAATTATCATGTTTGGTTAGTACCAGACAGAACTGAAGAGTAAAAATTTCCAGAGGGAGATTAAATTATAATGTTTGTGCATGATGCGAGGTTACCAAAAACGTAATTTTGGCCAACCACCTCCTCTCCCCCCCTTTTTTAAATTAGCTCATTGGTTGCCCTTGTTTATTCAATGAATTTGGCTGACAAAAAGAACCCTAAAATTTTCATATTCTCTCTCAACTAAAAAAAAATATAGAGTAAAGTGAAACTAGTTTATAAAATAACTTTTTGGTTTTTAACTAAAAGTAAAATCTGTTAACCTACTAATGGTATGCTGCAGTCTAAATAAAATGTTTTAATAGATTTATCGTAATGTAAAGTATTAATTTTTTCTTTTCTTTTCCTTTAAAAATAATTTTATCAACTTTGGTTTGAGACTTAAATATCATGAAAACTTCAGTGCTTTGCCATTCTAATCATTTCATAGTCTACATCATAAAATAATTAACTAAACTGCTTCCGTTAGAAAATTTAGCAAAACTACAATTTCTGTATTTACTGTCTGAGCCCGGTCAGCCATGTCCACTGATTTTACCAAATGGTCTAATGGATGGATCCCTGGACTGTAAGCCAATAAATCCATTAACTGTTTTTCTCTCCATTATTTTGGTCTTCAGAATTCTTTAAGGCAAGAAAGAAGGAATAAAATGGGAGAAGAGGTCTTTGTTTTGATATCTTTAATTGTAGGTCAGCTGGCTCCAAGTTTTATTTTTTCACTTGAGAGATTGTCATAATTTAATTAAAGAATTTTTGTAGTTTAGACAGTTTTTCATGTTATGGGTATTTGAGAATTAAAGTTATATAATATTAAACTACAAAATATTAAGATTTAATTACTGCAAATGGGGGATGAAGAGAAGAACAAGATGGTGATTGATGGACAATTTTCCAAGTGGAAAGTAAACCCACTTCTCCTTTTGAAAGCCGCCTTTCCTGCTTGGTGACTGTTCAGGCCAATGCTAAAATTTGCTTCAGTGGCTCCCAACTGTGTATGTTTGATAAGATTGGTTGAAAATTTTAAGTTAATGATCATGTAGGAACAATCAAACATTGAATTACATCAAGAATATAAATATTTAATATATTAAAATATGCATGACAATTCTAGTGTTAATTTTTAAAAAAAAAAATTCTTTTAAATCTGCATGAATTACTGAGAAAAGGTTGACTTCTGATTTTGGGATTTTCAGAGTTTGCTGTAGCAGGATCATAAAACAATTTCTAAATATTTCTACTGGAATAATTTAAATCCAGATATTAAAAAAAAAAAAAAAAAAAGCAGATTGACAGGTTAGGTACTTTTAAAGTTTTTAATAAAATTATTAATTGTGATGCATTTAGTTGTAAAGAATTAGATTAATTAATTAAAGCACGTTATAGTCTGAAAACAAATTTTTAAAGGGACACATATTAAAATGGACCCTCTACTCAACCCAGAAAAGTAATTTGATTTTGTAAGAGGAAAGTTTGTGGTTGGCAAACCATCTGTTACCAACAGGTATTGTGTTACAAACAGTTGTAAGCTAGTGGTTATCGGTGGAATTTAATGAGGGATGAGGTTGGTTGGTTCTAGGAACAATGTACTATAGTTTTTAAACACACTTTCGGTCAGGGAAGCATGACAGTCCAGTGGTAGATGCCCCCAACCGAGTTCTGTAAACTGACTCTAGTTGGTATATATCTTTTCGGCATGTTTTCTTCTTACTCTTCCTCTCCAGCTAGCCACGTGAGTTTCCTTCCTTCCTCTAAAGAGAAAAACTAAGAGTTCCTGTAGTAGGTTCTCCCCCCCTCCTGCCAAAGTTAGAAGCACTACGCTCCATGTGATGTGGGATTGGAGTGGATGACTTTTGCCATATCCTTTTTTTTCCTTCCAGAGTTGTCTCTCTTGAAGGCATCAGCTTAAACTCAAAATAGTTAGAAAATATGGACTAGCTGCTGAAGCTGGACCCTATTCTTTAAAGTATTTTTCTTTTATGCATGCTTTTCCTGGAAATGTTTACAGTTTTGAATAATTAAAAAAAAAAAAAAAATGTAAGAAAATTTTTTTTTTTTTAAATTTGTAATTTCCAAAATTAACAAGAAGTGATTGTTCTTGACTGGACCTTAATGTTAATAACCCTTTTTGGGAGGGGATAAGCTTTGAATTTTTGTCAAAAAAAAGAAGAAGAAAAATGTGCACTTTGACGATATAGTAACTTTTGCTAGCGTCGTGTTCAGAACTGGTGTGTTAAAGTAAATTTTAAACAAAATAAAGTTGGTTATTCTCTCTCTCAGCGATGTCAGCAGGCAGGCAGGAGAGTTCTAAATTGAAATGGCCTTCTGAGACAAATTAGCCAAGATTTTCATCAGCTACTGTGAAGATAAGGCGAGTTGATGTATGTTTACTAAGTTGGGAGAATAAAAAATCTATTGAAAGTACAGGAATTTAAAACTTAATTTTCACCTTAAAAAAGAAATAATCTGCTAAATCTGGAAATCGAGTCCAGATGTATAAAGATGCAACATTTGCCAAATTTGGGCTTCCCCTGGGTGTCTGTATTTTTTAAAAAAAAGAATCTCCTCTTTGGTGGGGGGGGGGGGAGAGAAGAATTTAGTCCAGTGATGGATCTTTCTGTTTAGTCAGATCTTATTTTTATCACTTACAGATTTCGTTCATTTTGACAGCCTGAGCTTTGAAGGTCTTAAGTTCCACCAAATGCACATTTAATAAGCCTGACTTTGAATTTGTTAGGAGAAACTTTTGGTTAAAGAATTCTTATTGCTTAAAAATAAATGACTTCCTACAAGGCTATTAACAGTTCTAGCTTTATCCTAAAAATGTTATTTTATCTAATATTAATGAGATTTCTTGAATAGTTTATTTGTTCAATAAAGTGTGTGCGCTAAAACTCTTAGGCACCTTAATGCTGCAGCATCCTACAATAATGGATTATGCCATGTAGTTTTAAACAGTATTGCAGAAGAGTATTTTGCCCATTTATTAAATAAATAACTGCTGATTAACAGTAGCTGACATTAGGAAAGCTTAAACTACATGGATATCGGATGGCACCTGTGCTGTAAGGAGTAAGTCTCATGCTCAGATGTCCATTTCTTTTGACTTTATTTGCTGTCGGTGATGCCATTAATTAGGCTCATCTTGGTATGGTCTCCTTTTCCATTTAGATTGAGTTATTCTGTACAGAAGGTCTGCATCGCTATTTCAATAATAAATGGAGGATTGAAACCAGGTACTTATTTAAAAATGGATAAATTCTAATTTTTGAAATTAAGAAAACAACAAAATCTGTAATAAGACTGAACTTTGTGGTGGTTAAGAACCAGCTACAAATTTGGTTAATCATGGCACCAGAATGGGCACAGCCGGCTTACTCTGTGATTGGGTGGGTCTAAGCTTTTTGGAGACTAGGGATTAGCATGGTTTCTTCTGCTCTTGAAGCTGGTGCTGCATGGCTTTCCTTCCTGTTTTTCTTCTGATGCTAATCAAGAGTGTTGCTTTGCATGCATGCCAGTCTATTTGGTCATCGCACTGATTTTGAAAACCAACCCCTTATTTTTTGGTTGGTTGTGCGTAAATTAACCAATTTTTCTACAGAAATGCTTGAGAAACTGGAGAACTTGGAGAGACTGACTTGGTTGCTTTTGCCAATTTCTTCTGATTCTGGTTTTTGTCATTCATTGAGTTACTAACTGAACATTCAGAGTGCCACAAGTTCTGCCTTTGGGCCATTTAAACTTTGGTCTAGCAGATTGCATTATCGTTCAGTCAGTGGGGGGGGGGTGCTGTACTTTCCTAAACACACCTAGCTGTTGTAGTGGAGCGAGCGGGTTCAGCAGCTCTGTTGCGATGATGTATTAGAAATACCCTCTCTTCCTCTTAGTCCTCTTGATAGAGACTGGCGAATGCCTAATTAATGTCCAAAACGATGTAGAGCGTTAGAAAAATCCATTGCTTCAACTTTATTTTTAAAAAAAAAAAAGAAAAAGATGTTCAGTGATGTATGGTTGAGTAATGATTGCTACATGTTGTGGAATGGGCTCCGTGTGTTGGATGTAACTGTAAACCCTTTCGCTAGCAGCTTCATGCATGATTACCTTGTATGGCGACACATGGAGTTCTTCGTAATTTCAAAATCTGCTTTTTCAAGGAGCTTTGAAGTGACTCATTCTGAACCCAGATTCTATGACCCTCATTTTTTTAAAAAAAAAAAAAAGCATCATTTTTCTTCACTTTGTCATGCCTTTTTGAGACATGATTTTAAAATCACATCCAATCTACCCTCGTGGTGAAACCCAACTATTCTTAATGCCTGGGGAAATTCAGTATTTCGCAGAATTTTATTTACCATTCTTACATATGAATGATTATTTTCCAAATACTTAATAATTGGTATAGGTTAAGTTTATTCACTTTCCTTGTTTTAAGAAGTGTCTCTCTATTAAATTAAAAATACTTGAGGAATGTTGTCAATACCAAATAGCAAGTGTTGATCTTAATCTAGACTGGATATATTTTAAACTTATTTCAAAGTAATCATCTTGTTGTATGGGTTGTCAGTTACCAATGGTGACTAAAATGTTGATTGTTATGTATATATTTCTGGTGCTAGTGTACACAGGATGTGGTGTAAATTTGAATATTCCTGGAAATTTCCTTTATTTAAGTCTCTCACAAAACACGTTTAATGTGTGTGCCATCATCAACCATAAGGCATTTCTTGCAGGATTCTTAAACACTTCTTCTTTCCAGGATTTGCTTTAGTGTAGTCTGAGTAAATATATATTTTTGCCTCATGTGCTTTGTTGGTCCAATGCAGATTTGTCAGGTCAGTAGTGGCTGTTGCATCTATTTACGTGGCCACTGAGATGGAGGGTACCCTCACTGAATCACTCACAAAATTGCATTTGGAAACTGATGCCATCTCCAGGAACTATCTTTGGCACACTAGCTAAGGCAATAATGATTACTAATTAAATAGTTTATGCACAGAAATAAAAAAAAAAGAAAATTGTGGCTATCAAAGGCATCCCCCTTTTTATAATTTGAGATTTATCTCAGTATGCAGTGGTGCATGCATTTTCACTATAAAGTTTTGGCTGCATGTGATCTTAGTCTTTATAGCATATACCAGGGTCTCTGATCCATTGCAGGTAAGTTTCATCTTTTAAGATATTGGTTATATGCTACATCCATAAGGAAGATACTATAATGTTAGATACATGAACTGACATATTGTGAATTATGATTTAGAGGAGACTGACAAGAGGCAGCCAGAGGTGTCTTCTATGTCTTACCATTCGAGGATTGTTAAGCTTTGTTTTTCCAATATCCATCTAACCAGGTGACCTATTCTGTATACTCAGAATCTGTTTTTCCAGAGTGGTTTCAAGCCTGCTGTGAGAGTCTGGAATGTGGAAGAAAAGATCCAAGTTGCTGAGTTCTTCGGCCATAAATTTGGTGTCAAATGTGTGGTGAGCATAGCAAAAGTACTAAGGGCATTAAAATGAAACCTGGCTAAATAGCATCGTTGTAATGGTATCTGGCCTGGTTACATAAGAATTCCCCTAGTGGAAAAAAAAAAACTATTTAATGATTTGATTTTCTTAGTTTTAGATTTGTAGCCCAGTGGATCAGCTGTTCTTATTTTTGTTTTAATATATAGGCTTTCTCTCCCAACTCAAAGTACATTGTTTCGGTGGGAATGTTTCATGACATGGTAATAGATGTGTGGAACTGGAAAAATAATGTGAAAGTGGCTTCCAACAAAATTTCGTTCAGGGTAAGCTTAATTATACTTATTACGCTTTTTTCCTCTAATTATAGCATCATCGTACACCTTGTTGTGGGCATTTTTTAAAGTAATTAAACTGTCTAGTGGGTTTAGTGTCAGGTGATGGAGATGCAGTTTTGTTTTTGTTTGTTTTATTTTAAATGTTTCGGCTATTGAAATGTTGAATTTATTTTGTCCAGTCTATTGCTAGAGTAAGTTAAAGGAGCTGTGTGTTGTCTCGCCTTCGCTCATCTATGCGGAGAGAACTTTTCCAGGATCCCTGGATGGTTGCAGATTGTGCATCAGTTCAAGAGATGAGATAATTTAGGCTGGTTAGTTTGACATGTACCATCGTTGTTAGATGAGATTCAACACTTAAAAATTCCAGATGTTGGCAAAGTTGGTGTTGTCTTGCGCTGATGTTTACAGAAGCATAGTTTTCTGGCTGTCCACTAGGAAGCGTCTCCAAGCCTAGCATTTCTGTCTAATTTTGGCAGGGAAGTCCATACAACAACATTTTTGCCAACTGGTAAAGAAGTGCAAGAAACCGTGTCAGGCAGATATACAAAAATGAGTTGGTCCCTTGATCTTATCAGTCCACTGGACCACCATGCTGCTGACTGATGATTAAGAAATTGTTCCCATAATGCAGTGCTGTGAAATATGGTAGTAGCAGAACTCTTTTGAAAGGTGTGAGAAAATATACAAACAAAAACACACTCTGGAGTTTTGCACATCCTTGGCACTACAGCAACATTAGCACTTGTGATTGAGAAGGGAGTATTGCTGTTTAGCATCGGCACTGGCTGCTTTTAGCAACGTATCATGGGAACCTCAAGTAGATGGCATTTTCAGGATTTTTTTTTCCCTGCTGCTCTAAGGAAGTTTGTGTTCGCGATTACAAATCCCTGAAGAAAGTAGGGGGTTTGCCATCTTTTTGAGTTGCAACTGAACTAATAATTGAACCTGTTCTGATTATGCCGATGCTGATAAGGTGATGAGGAAAATGCTCCGAGTGGGGATGGGTGAATTTTATTTATCTGAAAATAGTTAATAAGGTGGAAAGTACTTGTTATCAAAACACATCCAAAGATATTAGCATCCAAACATTGGTCTCTCTTTGATGTAAGTACTTTGAAGATTTTGGTTCTTATATAAATTGGAATTTTGTAGATTATAAAGCATCCAAAGGTAATTCACTAGGATAATAATTTCTTTTTTAAACACTTAAAGGTTCTTTTTTTTAAAAAAAAATAAAAATGAAAGTGACAAAGGCACTTAAATTTTAATTTAAAAGAAATTTTCTTTAACTTGATTTATAGACATTTGAAGATGAAAGGAGGCTATGTTGAGAGAGAGAGAGAGAAGAGAGAGAGTTGTTTAAAAAAAATTTTATTTTCTGGGATTGAAGACCAAGATGAGGTCAAATACATTGAAAACCATTTAAGACGTAGTGTGCTTGTTCTCCCCTCCAGATGTTCCATAACTAAAGACTGCCAGCACTCGCTCACTATCTCTTTTTGCAAGACCACTTGTTTATAAAATTCCTGCTTAATAACGCTCTCCAAAGTTCAGTTGCTACAAAGCACACTTTAAAAAGTTTATATGATTTGCACGAAATCTACGTACAAGGTGAGTGTGGTAGAATAGCAGGTATCTTTCTGTTTTTAGCAAAACAATTTGATCGTCTACCTGCAGCAGTATTGTGCTGGTGCTCAGATTATTAAATCATAGAAGATAAGAAATTATAGGTTTGGCACATACTTTCGTGTCTTGTCTTAAATAAAGTATGCGATATTTAAATTTTTTAAACTGACTGCCATAAACCAATTGACATGCAATAATCCATTGGCGTATTAAGAAAAATACCCCGTGTCCTCGTTCACCTTTGGCACTAAAACTGTAGGACAACGTCTTCAGTTGTCTCTCTTTCTCCGTTAACATGCCACTGGCCAACAAAAATTTTAAATTGTGCTATTAATGCTTGTCTCTCTTGGTTGTAGTTGTGGAGAACCAGCTTCTGCTTAGAAGTGAGAGAAAAACTGGTACAACATGAAATTCCAGATATGGACAGGGTGTGAACCCTTTGGTAACTTTACAGAGACAGCTATGTTTTCTGGTTATGTTATAGTAACCCAGCCAGCAGTTGTGTTTAGTGGTTGTGATGATTTTAGTGTATGTTTTTCAGGTGTCGTCACTTGATTTTGCAGAAGATGGGAGTTATTTTGTAACTGTTGGAAAGAGAAATGTGAAGTTCTGGTACCTGACAAATACTAAACTCAGGGTAAGTAAGGAATAGAATAGATGATGATAACAGCAGTAGTCACTTAAAGTAGTTTTTATGTAACCACCTGAAGATATGCCAGTTGAATTGTTTTCTTTATTATTATTATTATTATTGGCTTTACTGTAACTTTGTATCCCCACCTCTGAAAACGCCTGATGCCCGATGACAATGGTTTCTATCAGAAATGTCTTTTTTTTTGTGTGTGTTTAAAGGCAGGGAAGTGTCTTTACAGAAGAGACTTACTGTTATGTGTCACTGAGGGTTTTATGATCACTGTTGGGTTGACAAATGCAAATTTTAAACTGTATGTCAAACTTCTAAAGATCTTAAACGAATTGGGAGATTTTCATAATACCCTTCAGAATCAGACACACATCTCAAAGAAAACCGGTGTTTTACTATTTCTAGACATTGTATGAATATGCCATAAACTTCTCGAGAATTCCAAGCAGAGTCTGCTCGGGTGGCTTCTTTTCTGGCCCCACCCAATATCTGTTGTTGTAGTAGTGTTGGATGCAAATAACTCGACGATTAAACTGCCATCTATTTCTCGCTCTTCAGAAGCACCCAAGCGAAGTTCTTGAATCTTAATGACATTAAGTAAAAGAAATAATACTTTTGGAACTCAACACTATTAGATTTTCAAAGCAAGCAAGAAGAAAACTGCTAAGGTGTTTTGTTGTTGTTTTTATCTTATCTTATCCCCCCCCAAATAATAACCCTGACTGAAGTCCCTAAAGCATCTACCTAATTAACTTTTCTTTTTTTGTTTGTTTTTAAGAATCCTGTGGGAGTGTTCAGAGACTTTTCCTATTTATTAAATTATTATAAAATTGTAGCATTGTATCCATCAGAGAAATGGGTGGGATTTAGGTTCAAGATGAATAGAATTGTCAGAACAATCTCTCCCTAGGAGTAATTACCACCACAAGATCTGAATGCTTTATCATGGTAAGGCTACTAATTTAATCCCCTTTTTTCTTTTTTTGCTTTAACCTGTATTAGATTTGTTTTCTCATTTTCTAAAAGAAAAGAAGAGAAAGAAAATGTACGGTTCAGATTTTATCCGTTAAAAGAAAAAAATGGCGACGGTTAGTTGAAAAGAAGAGAGAGAGAGAGTGAGCCAACCTTGAGAGATTTGTTGAATGGTTGATGGTAACAGACTTGGAGTCTATTAATAATGCTAGTTGATCTGCTAAGTGGAAAATGCTGCTTGGTGTTAATAAAGGTAGCTGCCAAACAAAATCTATTACTAGATGACTTGGGAGCTAACTATGGTGGGGATTTTGTTTGAGTAGAATAGAAATGTCCGGGTTTGGTTATTACATCTAAGCAGAAACACAGCAAGGGATGGGTGTGTGGGTGGGGCAACTGTCTTTGGCCCCCACCAAGAAGAGGAATGCCATAATATTGTGAATATGTAAAGTTTCACATGCTATGCTAGTGTGTAATATTACTTAAGTTCAGGGCATTAACAAACTAATATTATTTTATTACTGATTATTAATTAATTAGTAATAAACATTTTTGATGTGGGGTACATGATTATAAGTGTTTTGTTCAGGATACTGTGTGTTTGGCAATGTTAAATTTTGTATGCTCACTCTCATTAAATTAGAGGTTCAATCAGCCATCATTATAAGGCTTCAGCTTGATTGGGCCTAGGATGTGTGTTTTTTCCCTAATAGTTAAAAAATCCTTTGTCACTAACTTCATGTTGTTTGATGTTGAGGAGGCTGGTGGCTCTATTTGAGTGATGCTACTCTATTGAATAGATTCAAAGAAAGAGATTCATAGGGGCTAAGTAAGAATAGGTTGACTACATTTTGTAGCTGTTGCCAAATGCATTTCTGATATGGTTAGGATTTTGATTGTTGATACATCAGTGGAGGTCTGCGCCTTGTTTTTCTGTTCACTAAATATTTTAACTACTCATGGGCCATCTGTATAATCAGTTGGGTCCAGAGATGAAGAATAGGCAGGGCCACCTTTTCCTTTCTAATTAGTTTTCTATCATATCTTTGTTTCGTTTTTTTCTTTCATTGAACTTGACTCTTAAGTTCATGTGGCAGACCATGTTGATTGATCAGTTAGCTACTTTAAACACACATTTTTGGCTTTTTCCCAGCTGGCACAGGATTGAGAATCCAGGTAAATTTTCTAAAAAAAGAACAAAAAAAAAAACGTTGAAGTTTCATTCTAGTTCAGATGCCAACAGCTGAGTTACCATGGCAACTTTAACTTTTCTCAGTAATTGTTGTTGGACCAAAATAGCTCTCATCTACTTGCATTCATTTCTGAAGATCAGCCTTGTCTACTAGGGACTGTTGATGACATTGTTTATGGCTTGGCATGTTTTCAGATGCTGGTCTGTCTTTGGTTGCTGATTAATCTTTTTGAAGAAAGACAGGATTCCAGAAAAGATTGTCCTGCAAGTTTCTTTGTGGTAACCTTTGCCTCTCTGAAGGTACAGTAATTATTTAGAGGTAATAAATATACAATTGTAACATTCACTGAAATAAATTTGAATTCAAAATAGGTTTTTCTTTTTTCTTGTAGCAGCCAGAATCTTCTTTTTTTTTTTTTTTTATTAATACCTATTGATCACTTCTGTGGCTACTACTGTTCAGTACTGTTTATAATGCTGTCAGACAGGACCTTCCATGCTTCAGTTCTCTCCTAATTCTGAACACTGTGCACATCTACTTCAGTCCCTGACATTGGCGCTATGTATCTTCAATCTTAAAATTCTTCTTATCGGCTTTCATTCTGTCTACCAGCTCCTCTAACAAATTAACCGAGTATTAAATATATGTATTCGTTTGGAATATGATTGCCTTTTTTAAGAATTATTATTATTATTATTATTATTATTATTATTATTATTATTATTATTATTCTAGGTTGAAACCTGTGGATACTTACGGTATCAGCTACATCAGCATGGCACATCTGTTATTTGAAAGTTTTCATCTGTTTTGTGCTTCACTGCTGTTTCGACCTCATAATCATTTAGAAGTCAGCTGGCTGTTATTAGCATAAGGAATTTCTTTTTAATAGTATAAAATGAAAACGATGGTGATAAATGATTATATGTGGATATATATATGTAAACATCTGCAAAAAAAGGGGGGTCTGAATGTCAGTAGGACTGTTATCAGTTAATATTTATCTGAATTGATCTATTTTATTATGTCTTTCAATGGATAATCGGCTCCTTGAATTAATTAATTAGGGTTAATTGCATTTATTGGCTGTCTATTGGTTGATCCACCTCTCTACTAACATATTTTTTTTAAAATACTTACATAAATATGTTACTAGAATTTTACAGACATCTTCATACTTATGGGAAGTAGTTTACTTAGGAATTTCTTGTGTTCTATTGTGAAACTGGTATAATTTAGGGTAAGTTAGCCGCTGGTAGTCTGGGGTAGGATGAGTCTGGCCAGCTCTGCACAGTTAAAGTGGCAAGAATGAATTCTAAGATTTGTTCTCTGGTGCATCACTTCTATTCTTCTAAATTTTCAGACAGTAGTCTCAGATAGGATGAGCTTGCTTTATGACACTACATTGCCTACATAAGGGAGTTTTGTATAATGGCAGTTAGCAAACTAATGTCCACATAGCAACAGCCACAGGTTTTAGGGGCTACCCCTTTTTTTTTGTGTGTGTGTAACATTGAAATTTAAATAGTTAGTATATTTTCTGGGTTATAGGTCAGTGTTGGGTATATAGGTTGAATATATGAGGAATTCCCTTCTTTTTTTTTCAGATGGCACAGATAGGGAGGGTGGGGAGAGAGAGAGACACTGGAGGAATGGACAGACACACACCACACACACACACACCACACACAGAGAGAGACAAGACAGGGTTAGTAATGAGGGAGGGAGGGGAGAGACAGACAGACAAGACAGGGTTAGTAATGAGGGAGGGAGGGGAGAGACTGACGGACAAGACAGGGTTAGTAATGAGGGAGGGAGGGGAGAGACAGACAGGGTTAGTAATGAGGGAGGGAGGGGAGAGACAGACAGGGTTAGTAATGAGGGAGGGAGGGGAGAGACAGACAGGGTTAGTAATGAGGGAGGGAGGGGAGAGACAGACGGACAGACAGGGTTAGTAATGAGGGAGGGAGGGGAGAGACAGACAGGGTTAGTAATGAGGGAGGGAGGGGAGAGACAGACAGGGTTAGTAATGAGGGAGGGAGGGGAGAGACAGACAGACAGACAGGTTAAACCAAAGTAGAGTTGCCGCATACTGACTTCAACATGAACTCACTCGGTATCATTTCATTTCGTTAGTTATGAGCTCAACGATGAAAGGTTGGGGGTTAATTTAAATAACAAGGACAACATGAATGAAATGAGGAAAAAATAGTCTATGCCATTTATTAAATAAATATCCTATGACAAACAAACTAAAACATCCGTCAAATTTTTGTTGTTTTTCTAAATAGTAAATATTTAGGTGTATAGAATATTTTGTAGACAGAAAATAAAAAAGAAAATAAGCAGTAATCTGATTTCATCATGGGTATAGAGATATTATTTTTTATTTTTTAAAAAAATTTGCTGTTTTATTTTGGTCTGGTTGTTTTAAATTCAGCATCAAGTACAATCCAGCCAGCCACAGGTAGACTGAACTGGGTTGGACCAATGCTTGGAGGTGGAGGAAACACTCCCTTTATAAACTAAAAACTTATAATTTTTGAAGATGGTGCAGGGCTCAATCTGATGTATGTTTGGAGTCTGGCCAGGTGGTGCAGTTCCTCTCTGCATGGATTTACTCCCACATCTGATCAAGATCTTTAGTAGGATTTCCTGGACAAGTTACTGTCAAAAGTGTACCAATGGCATGTTTGTGGACCCTTCCCCCCAACCACCAATTGTTGTATTCAGCATCCCATGGGCATTATTGAATATTCTCAGTTAGCTGCGGGTTTCAATCTTTTTTTGGCTAAAGGTACGAGGGAAAGAGAGAGAGAGAGAGAACCTGCTGAAAATTCCACAGATTATCAATGATAACATCGCCCTTAGAAAGAAAGAAATTAAACAGCTGCTGAATCTTTTAGTCTGGACCCGTTTTCTTTTTGTTTGTTTGTTGCACAAACGCAATTTTCAATCGTTAAGCAAAATCTTCTTTCGATGAAGACATTTTATTTTTCTGGAAAAAGAAATTATTTGGTCTCAATAAATTACTCCAATTTTTCTGTATTCACAAGAGGAGTTGTCATTGTTCTTTGTAAATGGAGTTGTTTCTCCAACAGCAGAACTCCTCATGCAAGAATTACTTGTAATAGTTTTGGCTTGCATCGCGCCATCTCCGCACACTCACCTGTGCTCCAGCGGCTGGCATAAGACGGACAGCTGACAGGGAAGGGGTTTAGGTTGCAGAAAGTAAATAGTTGGAAAACGCAGTCTGGTCGTCCTGGTTTTATCCTAGCATGTTGAGCCTGTCACCAGGTTACCGCTGCTTACTGGCCACAATTTTAAATCATCTCAGCTACTATGCAAAAAAAAAGAAAAAAAGTTACCATTCTGATAAAAAATACAAGGGGACAGACGTTAAATGGAAACCCAGCTGAGACAGCATAACTGTAGTGAGGTTTATTTGCATCCCCCTCTAGTATCATACATTGTTTTATTTTTATTGAACCTTGGACAAATATCTTGTGCTGACTAATTGTTCGGTACTGGGTGCGGAAAGGTAATAATATAGTATGGTTTCTGAATAATTCAATGTTTATCTGAACTATACTGATCTGTAGGTGTGGAGCAAGGGGCAGAAGGGGTTTCTTGAGGGCTAGTCTGAGTGACAAGAACAGGAGTGGTTGCATCGATTTGCCTGTCTGTCTGTTACAACTTCATCTTGTATGGGAAGTTGCCACGTCTCATGATTCATCTAATGTGTGGGTTGGGGAGGAGGTAGGGGGTGTTCTTTTTTTTTTTTGGCTGGATGTACTTGTTCACTGTTCTGCAGCCACTTAAGTGGATAGCAGCTTTACATGTGTTGGGATGAGTGAAAAGTAGTTGAAGCTTGGTTCAAGCATGTAATTTGCATTATTGGCTGAACACCCGTTAACAAGTGGCATGTGAAGGCGGATAAATTTATAGCCATGTGCCTAGAAATTATCCAGCTGATCACTGCTATCATCAGCTCTCTCTCCATCTCTGTTTCAGCTATTCTGACAGGAAATTGTGTATTTTATAACTAATTTCATCTGGATCTTAAGAGATTTGCATGTTGGTGTTTTCTGTTCACTCAACAGATTGTTTTTCGGGGATAATTAAGAACAAGTTTGACATGTTATCAAGTAGTCAAAGGGGGGCTATTTTAACTGTGATGGGTTGGACCCTTAGATGATCTGATCTCTCTCCTGAGATTGGTTGTTGCAGGATTAGATAGCTCATATAGTAAGTTGTTCTTTTCCCCTTTGATCTACAATTTAGCGGCACTTGATGAATGAACCGGGGGATATTGTGTAGTCCTGTAGCGCACATGATACGTAGCAGTTTGCAGCTGTACACTGCTGATGGCAAATGTTCGTTCCTTATCTTTTCCACGATACCTCTGTAAGTAGTTGGTGATATTATTAAGAATTTTCAGCAATAGAATCTCTATGATTTGTAACATATGGTTAAATGGTATGGCACATGTTTATGGCTTTTAACTGAAATCCACGTACAAAACCCGTTTTCTTGGTTATCTTGTTGCAGGTGGATCTATTCCGATTCTTAGAATAAAAGACAGCTTATGATGTCATTCGCTTGTCGTCAAGTTGCTGACAAAGCAGGAAGAAATAAACAACTTGGAACCCATAACTAGTGGGGGGGGTCATTCTCTGGGAGGGTTTTGGTGGGGGATTGGATTCCTGCCACACATTCTAAAGTGTTTTAGACTGTTGCTGTCACAATTCCTCTTGAAATTCTTGTGGCATCTTTTTTTTTACCAGCTGTTTTTGCTTTAAAGAATATTCCAAGGCATGTCAGCAACAAATGTACCTTGGCATGCTTGTAGCTGTCAGTTTAACACGCAATCTCGGTTTGTGGCTCGGCATGAAGCTTACAGACCAGGCTGGATCTTTCAGAAAGGGAAGCGAAAGCTAATGTAGAATCTTTAGGGAATGCTGTAACAGAAACACCCCTAGATTTACAATCCTAATGTTCAAAAGCTGCTGCTGCTGCTTTTTGGAAAACACTCTTGTCTCGACTTTCGGGGGTCTAAGGACGTCTTTCAGCAGTGATCTAGGAGGGGAAAGATACAACCAGGCAAAGTTATCTAGATACAGTCAGGGGCTTGTGTGCGGTGGCCAAGGGTTACCCTTGGAGCTTCCACCGCGCCTGCAGAAAACCCTCTGGAACTCTTAATTTTTAAATGTGGGAGAAAACTCGTGTGAAGGAAAGCAAGAAGAAACCACGTCAGATGGAGCCATTCCTGACCAGGATTGGAACCTCAACTGTGGTAGTCCAGTAGAGTAGTCTATTAATGGCCACCCAAGTGCGAATCTAAAGGAGTTGTCTTTGAACTTACCACCTCATATTAATCAGAGGGTCTTAAAAATTAAATTATTCCTTGACACTTGAAAGGGGCCACTTATATTTGAAATTGTTGTGAGAGCATTTAAAAGAAGGTAAACCACATTTTAAAATTTCATTTTTCATTATTATGTTTCTGACATATAAACATGATGGAGTATTCTTCATTTAGAAACAACAAAGAAAACATTGAGCCCAGTAAGGAATCTTTCCTCCTCTCTTTAATATTATGTGCATTCTCAAGAAAGTTAGCAAAATAAATACATTTCTCAAATTTACCTGGTTAAAATTTAAAAAAAAAATAACTACTATTTATAGAAGTTTCGTTATTGTTTTAAAATTATACATAAGTAGCCAGTTATTTATTTTTAATATCTATTTTCTCTGAATTTTACTGGACTAAATTTGTGGTAATTCTTAACTTAAAGTTTTTGTGAAAGTTAAAATTAATTCCATTTTTTTTTTTCTTTCTGTTGTGATTAGTTTTCAGGTGTTCGAGACCAGGTATATTTTCAGCACGGCATCTTTACTTTAGCTTTACGTAGTCAGTCTGCTGTCGGCACTATGTCGTTGTTGTGATGTGGGTCCCGATCCCTTAGTGATTGTTTCGTCCGTCACTCACTGGTGCTTTCTGAATACTGGCGGTTCGTGTCAAGCAAACTAAAGACAAAAAGGAAAAGGCAGATAAAACTTACGCTGATGGATGTGTGTTAATAATAATTTTTAACTTAAGTTACTCGGTAAAAGGAATCTAGTAACATGGCTATTAACTCATTTAACCGTGGTGACCATCTTGGATAGATGTTCTAACAGCTCTCTGGTGTAGTAATGGTCAAAAGAAAACTGCTTTTTGTGCAATATAAGCAAGAATTTTTATTTTATTTTTGGCTTAAATCATGCCTTCCATTTTGACAAATGGAAAAAAAAGGGGGGGCAGCCATTTAACAATGGAGAAACTACGGTAAACATGCTTGGAATTAGGACTCCCCATACTATGAGGCAGACTCCACTCATTTTTCCTCCTTGAAGCATTATCAGATGAGTTAAAAATCTGAATAAAACAAACACTGCAGTTGAAGAAACGAAAATAATTGGTAGCTTTTGTTGACAGCATAATGGTTTGGATTAGAAATAAATAGTTAGATCAACCAGAAAAACTGAAAAGCTATCAATTAAAAAAAAAAAAAAAAGAGGATTATTAGCTCAAAATGTGAAGAATGAAATATACAATTACAGAACCTGGAAACCAGAGGGCATAATTGTTTGTTGTTGTTTTTTTACCAATGCAAACTATACTTGAATAACCATTGCTTAGAGAATTCATTTTAGGAGTAAAACTTAAGGTGACAATGTTATTATTTTCTGGGTGGGCATTGTCTTGGAACTAAATCTAAGTATTCAGAAAACACGTCATTGAGTATAGATATTTTAACTTGCAAGAATAAAGTCATTTAACCCTCCATATACCATGTCAGTTTCTACCTTATACTCTCCCCCTGCCAACCTAGAAGTGCACCAGATGTTTGTTGAACTGGCGATATATTTAGTCGGTGCTTGCTGTACAAAACGTGCGGTTAGGTTGATATGCAGGCTTATAGTCAGTTATATTACTGAGGAAGGAACAGTGTATCACAGTTCCTGTGGCCATGAGTGATACCAATTTGAGGAATAGTAGGGTGCAAATGCACCCAGATGGTATTTAGAGGGTTGTTTGATTTTACTAGGATATAATGGTATGTTTTGTGTGTACATTTCAGCATATTTCCTATTGTACTATTAAAAACTCAATGGGGAACCTAATACTAACAAATGGGCAAAAGAAACAATTGCAAAGCCACATCTATCATAGACTGGACAATAGGACAACTTCTATTTTTACGTGTGTCTAGGCTGTCTACCACCTAAGAGCATGCTCACAATTGTGGTAAATCGTGATGTTTGCGCATGACTAAATGGTCTGGTGATAGAGTATTGTGTTGATCAGAAATAAATTGTGAAATAATCTACGTGCTTGTTTTTCATGTTGTATCACTTGCCCTTCTTCCTGAATGTAGATGTTATTACAAAGGGGTGGTTTCTCAAGCTGTTTCTTTTTTCACTTCCTGATATTCAATGATAGATATATTTTTTTTAAAAAATTTTTTTGGCATGGCTTCTAATAATTTTCTTCCTCGCCCTTGCATAAGTAACTTAGTAAATTTCTGAAGCTGTAATTGTCAACTTTAAGAAACCTGTGAGTGTTCAGCTGGCGAAGAGACCAATTTTCTCTCTCCCTGGGCTTATTTTCAGTGATTGCAATTCTGTTCTGTGGGATACAAGAATAACTCTGATTTAGCATTTCAGTTCAATTTCCTGTCTAAATTTAGCTTAATGTTTTTTTTTTTAAACATTAAATTTTTAGTTTGTATATATTTATAAATCATAATTAAATAGAAATAAACTGGGTGATAGGTGGTCGAATTCATAGCCCATCATGTCTGCCATGTCTGAAGACCTAGGTTCGAGTCTTTTTGACCTCTTACTGCATGACTTCTTCTGTATCGGCCCATCTTTATGGGCTTCTTCCAGGTACTCTGGTTTCCCTCCATGGCTAAGCAAAGCATTTTGTTAGGTCAGCCAAAGTTGACGTGCTGCCTTGTCTCCACCTGGCCAAGGTTCCAGGTACCGACCTACACCACCCAGTTGGAGTGCAGTGGGATTTAAGAAGAAAAAATAGAAATGATTTTTTTTTTGTGTGTGTGTATTAATATGAAATCGAATCTTGATATTTTTGTTGATGGTTTGAGACTTCAGTGTTTCCTGGAGTTAACTGCTGTCTTTCTTGTTTTTAACTTGCTTAAAATTGACTGAAAAACTTTGAAAACGGAACTATAAGTGGTTTACGCGGTTGCCTGCCTTAGACATTTTGTAGCTCTCCTGTCGAGAAGATCACGTGTCGTGGAATGCTGTATGGCTTCCAGTTTTGCAATGTAATGTGCTGCTGTACATTGGTCATAGGGCCTCCGATGTCACTGCCCTTTTCTACAAAAGTGATAAATAAATAAAAAATGGGAGGGGCATAAGATGGCAATTTCCAAGGTGCTTTTAGTACAAGAATATTTAATTGTATCTTATTTGCTTTCGATAGTTTGTGGTCAGCCATTTTGGTGCCGAAATTGAAGTTGTGAATAGCGATGATGTATGTGAAAGCTAAGCTTCTGCCTCCTTTTAACACCGATGTCATTTCAGTTGTTTGTTTGTCTTTGTGTGTGTGTGTGTGTGTGTGTGTGTCTTTTCAGATAAACGAGACGGTGCCACTGAAAGGACGGGCAGGTTTGCTACGGAACTTTAAGGACAATTTTTTCACAGATGTCTCTTGTGGGAAAGGGTTAAAGGCCGGCTGCACGTATTGCATAACGAGCACCGGCATGCTGTGCGAGTTTGACCAAGACAGGCGGCTGCATAAATGGGTAAACCTCAGTGTAAGTGCAAAAAAAAAATTTTTTTTTTTCCTCTTTCCTTTTCAACAGTGGATAGAAGTTGTTTTAGGTTACAAACCTCCCCCCCATCTTTTCTCATTTCCTCATCTCATTTCCCCCTCCCCCCCCTCATCAAACCTTAACCAACCAGGCCATCACATTTTCAAAATGAAACTGGTTTTTGCTACAGTGTCTCTGTCTCCCACTCTCTTCATAATGATCAGAGAGAGAGAGAGAAATGGGAGAACCATCTTGATACAGCTGCGGTGTATCATGTGAGAAATCAAAACTATCAGGTCCACTGACTCTCTCACTCCCCCCCCCCCCAGTTTGATAACAGTAATGGATGTGTTGTGGCTAATCCAACTCTCTTTAAATGTCGTAATCATCAAATGATGCAGGTTTTGCAGTTACCTGTTTTAGTAATATATCTTGTATTTGTTGGTGGAATGCCAGACTGTTTGACTTCTTTAAATAAATAATGAATACAGATTAAGCTTTCATGTGTTTAAAAAAAAAAAAAAAAAAACTGTTGGAATTTATTTTTCCCAAAAAACAATACTTGTCTTCACGCCTTGTAGTTAAAATACATTAACCCTTTAACCGCTAACAAGTTTAAGACTATGTTGCCTTTAGGATGGAAGTACAGTCTCCCGCAAGCATCCTCTGGTTTCTAAGAAGCAGTTTTGTAATGTGCACGTGATGATTATTTAAAAAGTTGGAGATATCATTAATAAGCGAGCTCTCTGGCAGCTTCGGGGGGGGTGGGGAAATGGGGGTTGGAGCCTGTGTTGAGTAGGCTGGTTTACAATACCTTGTCTGTAAGCTATTACTTGAAGGTAGGGAAGCCATAAATTTGATTTTTGAAGCAGTTTCCACTGTTGACAACTGCTGAAAGAAATCTTTTACATTCTTTAGACAGAAGCATTTCTGTTAATCTTAATTAGTGCTGATGCTTTACTGTTTAGAAATGCTGTAAATTAGCCAGGCTGTGACTATCTGCACACTGGAAACCCCTTAACATTTGGAAGGTTTCTATCAGACCCCCCCCCCCAATCACCCCACTGGCCTTCCTATCATCTACAGCTGAACATTTAGGGGGAGATCCTGTTATCATTAGTAACTGCAGACCTTGATAGCTTTACTTTCCTGGCTCTGGCCTTTTGGGTGGGCCTTGCTCCAGGAAAGCACTACTTTTACAGACAGTGCCCCTTTTATGGATGTGCAGACTGGAAGTGTGGACCGCTCTGCAACCCATTTCAACAGCTTCATCTCATCAGATGTCTCTTGATGACTGAGGGGAGAACTTTTTTTTTTTTTTTTGGACGAGCTCTTGTCTTCTCAGCATTAGCTTGCAGTATCTCTGCCTAAGCTTTTCCTTTCCTTCTGTCATCTGGTTCTTTGGCAGAAGGGAATTATTTAAAAAAAAAACAAAAAAGAACACATCTACAACAAGAAAAAGATCTCACCAGGAAAACAAAAATGGGCGACCAAAGTTGAGTTTATAAACATAAGGTAGACTGGCGCACATTGGTCAGAACCGTGGAGGAGGCAGAGGAAATACTTTGCAGTGGCCCTCCACCCCAGGATTGTTCTCAATAAATCCGGAGATGTGAAGGATCCGCCTGGCTAGCCAGCCCCCCTGCTGCGGCTTTAACTCTGGCACAGACTTTCCAACCAGAATATTGATTAGAGACCCAGGTGTTGTCTTACACATGGATGGTGGGCAAACAGATCACTTGTATTGGACAGCTGTCAGTATACCTTCTACACGTGGGCAGAGGGATGTTGGGGGGGGGGGGCAGACCAATTTTAGTATATAAGCTAATTGATTAGTGATTGAATACCATGTATGATTTATTCTTAACGTAGGGAACTCCTACAAATGTACAGTCCCCATCACCTTTTTAATTTACTTTAACCTGTATTCGTATGCTCAGGCTGTTTGTTTTATAATACCTGATTTAGATCGGAAAATTGATTTTTTTTTTTTAAAAGTTTGAAATATAATGACTTTTTTTTTGCAAATAATAGATTTTTGTGGAGGGTGTAGTATTTGTGTATGTGTGTTGGTCTCCGAAGGGAAGGGAGTGGTCGAAACCTCTGGTGGAGCAAGCTCTGAGTTGGGGCCAAAACCCAGGTGGAGGCAAAAGCTCCCATGTTGGAGCGAAGCTCTGTTAGGGTGATCGCTTCCCTGGACGAGAAACCCCGTGGGGGAGGGGGGATCTTTGGTGCCTCAAGTTCGGAGGCACCTAACCTTTCCCGCCAGAGGATTGAAGGCCCGGGGGGTGGGGGGAGATCCCTTTTTGGTGGAGCACTTTCCAATTGGGCTGCCACCAAAACATACTTGATACTCCGCCATCCAGGCCAAAAGTTACCCCGAGTTGGACGGCGAGAACCAAAATACCTGGTGGCGCTACACTTTGATATTTTTGTTGTTGTTGTTGTTGCTGCTCTTATCAGTTTATTCAAATTATAAAGTATCTAACTGTAGTGTAAAAGTGCATTTGCCTGTGTTGTAACTGGATCGGTTCCGTGTTCGGCCGTCTCGTCTGTTTATGAATGTGGTTTATCTACACCTGTTTTATTTTCGTGTAAGGCTGTCTGAGAATAGCAGGCCGCCCGACTCCTCCCTTGCAGGTAGGAGAGGTGTGAATTTTCCAGTGTCTCAAGCCAGAGAAGGCCAAACTTAACCATAGGGAATTCAGAGTGGCAATATAATTTCATTTGCTCCAACTGTAAGTGGACGGAAACAGGTTGAGAGAATCCCAATGTTTGTTTAATACAATATACTAGTTAAATTTGTCCTATTTTCGCTCTTAGATTCTTGGAAATTTGTCAGATCATGATTTTTTTTGAACTTACAAAGGTATTTTCTTTGTTCCTTCATGCAAAAGCCGTTCACTGTTTTCTTTCAGACGTTTGCAGTGCAAGATGTACATATTACATTAAAATGGCAACTTTACGTATGAATGGAAATGAAGTTGTTTTAAATCAACTGACTCGATCAAAATGATCATATATCAGTTATCTATAGCATTACATAGTAAACAGAGCCATATAAGGGGACATTTTATAGAGGATCACATATCAGGAGATTTTTGGAAGGTAACAGGAGATTGAGAAAATTTACTGAGAAGTATAGAAAATCAGGAGACATGGAAACATTATATTATTTGTTGTGTTCCATGGTAGTCCGTGTATTTTATGAAGTAGTATTATTGTAAGGTATAATTAAATTAATACATCTTTGGCAAAAAAGATGGATAACACTGTGCTTGGAAACAGTTTTTATGAATCTGCTACATTTTGTTTTTTGCATAGATAGAAAAGAACGTTAAGATGAGAATCTAGGTGATCTTGGTTTTGGTAGGTCTGTTTCACCAAATGTATTTCTTACTGTAGCCACAAGTGATGGAGTAATTCGTACCCTTGGTCGATAAAGGGTCTTGCTTGTCGCAGTACTTTTGTGAAGGACTTCGATGTTGAATTCCTTATAGAGTCAGGCTAAGTGTTTGCATGAAATCATAACGTTGTGGCTGTTGATTTGTTTGTATCTGTTGTCTTTCTGACAAATTGTGTTGGGTAGCCATTCTCAAAGCAGGATACCAGATACTGATTTCCCAGTCCTGGTTCTATGCCAAGACACTGCTCTCCTGACTTTTGGTGATTATTGGAGACAAAGTGCTGGCAGTGCTCAGGATATGTAGTCTCTCTCACATACACTGAGTTATCAGTTTGTCCTCTTTCCTGGAAACTAGCATTTAAGAAAAACTGCTGGTCACCTATTAACAGATCATGTGCGGTCATGAGCAGCGTGACTATAAGAGAAAAGTAAAGAAAGATTATCCACATGGTTCTGGAACCTGTCACACAGCAAAATGCATTGTTAAAGTTAATAGAATCTAGGTACCTGCAATAACTACTGAGAGGAAGGTTTAAATCTCCCTACGAGTGCTTTCTAATCAGTTTGTCTAGAAAAAGAGAGAGAGAGAGAAAAGGTTTTGGAACCGAAAGGTGATGGGTTCAAAGCCAACTCCAGCCCCACCAAAATAGTCCTCAGGACCTCACCTTGATCTTTGATCTTTGTAACAGTGAAAGAATACTGAAATGTAGATTCTCTGATTGGTAGTAGGGAAATTCCAGGACCAACCCAATCTGTTTTCAAAAAGAAAATGACCTATGCATTAAAAACTGCCAATTGTTTTTGATACATACGTTGGTATTCATATTTTTTAAAACCCCTCCCCAATGGCATTTTGTATCATCTTCTGTCATATTTTGATTAGTTGTCATTCTCTTTTTTATAGAAAAAAATGTTCTTATGTATTTCCTTAAAACTGATGGGTGTTCAGGTGTGCAAAGGGTTGATATTCCAAAAATTGATACATGAGGATATATTAAAGGGAGTAATTAGCTGCTTTCTCTCACCTTGGCTGGGGTGGATGGTGTTGGGGGGTGAGTTCTGTTCAGGCGTTTTGTGAAGATGCTGGCACTGATAGATGTGCTGTCTATTGTTTAGACGCCGGATGAGATTGTATAGACGGTCGTATCAGTGGGTGTCGTGATGCTGACAAAATATAAGCACGGAAACAAACCAGTCTCAGAAACCTTTTCTTTCCTCTTTCCAACCCTGGTTAGGTAAAAACTCTCGCGCTAGGATGTTAGGTTATAGTGGAGTTATCTCCCCACACTGAAGAGTTGTTGTTTAATCCAATTTAAAAACAAAAACAAATAGGTCAGCCCCAGAGGTAATTGGCATTGCAAATACATCTAAATTTCTCTATTTAAAAAAAACAAACAACTGTTTAGCCGCCATTTCAAATGGTTATCTTTCAAAACTGCCACCACTTGGAGTTATCTTAGTTTTGCAAATGGTCCTCTCATCTTCACACAGTCCTACCCCTCCCTCCCTCCAAATCTTTCTATTTGACAGTTTGATTGCTCCCTTGATGAAACAGGAGCTTCCTTGCTCATTTCTACTCTAGTTGCCAGGGGGGCTGGCTGTTAGCACATGATTTATCAACTGAACCAGCTCCTATTTGTTTTGATAAGGGGTGAGATTTGTGGATCCCATCCAGTCAAGTCTTCTATAAGGAGAGGGCTGCTTTTGTATTATGTAACAAGTTTTGGGTGGCTCTTAGAAAGGTTGACAACAGTTGGAAGCATTGTCTTTAACTGCCCTAAAAACAAAAGGGGGAGTGAGAAAGGTGTATTGGTCCAGCATGGTGTTTTAACTAAACACTAAATCACCACCCAGTGTTTTCCAAGCCACAATAGATCTGTAGCTGGTCATTCAGTCTGTGACTGTTGCTCTGATTGGAACTCATTTTCTGGTAAACTGGAAGTCCAGAGTTCATTGATCAAAGTAACTTTCCAGATATTTTTCTTTAACTTCTATAATACATTAGAGTTATCACAAAGACATCTTAATGTTTCTTTCTCAAAAAATGACTCTGTACTTTCTCTCTCTCCACTGGTTGCTTTATCAGCAAACATTCTAACAGGTGGGAAGAAAATGTGTAGTTGTTGGATTGGAAACACAGCTGGATTTTATTTTTTTTATGTCATGGAAACTTAATTTTGTTGTTATTGCTGGATTAGGTTCTTAACTACAAAATGGCATTAGGTCCAACAACCTAAATATTCTGTATACTTTAAATAGGGGCCTTACCTGTGTAAATAGATTTTAGAAAACCAAATATTATTAATTAAATTCAGGTGTTGCACAGATATTTTTCTTTAACAAAAGTTAATGTTGCCTCTTGATGCATTAAATAGCGTAACCCTTTGTATACAATAGGTTTTTGCTGTATATCACCTGAAGTCATCCCAGCCTAGAAGTACTAGTTTCAGTTGTCTGTATGTTTAGTCAAAATTCTTGTATTGCAAAATGCAGGGTTGAAGATTTATTGCTACAAAGGATTATATTTATGCTTGTCAAAGCTGCCCTCAGGGCTCAACTTGTGCAGAGTGATACAGATATGAAGGGTACCAGGATGCAAATGCACCCCCACCAAAGGTGGCATGCAGAGGGTTAATTTGGATTCTTTGGAATAAGCTTATCTCAGCTGAAGTTTTTAGTTGCTAACTGATTAAACTTTAATTTAAAATTTTTAAACTTACTCGTTAATCAGCATCTATTTGACTGTTTGGTTTCTAGTCTTTTTTTTACTACTATTATTTCTAATCCTAGTTATTCACAATGACATCTGCAGTGAACTTTTCATCAACTTGAGTCATGACAAAAGAGCTCAAAGGGAAATAACTCAAACTTTTTCTTTTTTTTTTAAAATTGTATATTTCTTGCAAATTAAAAATTAATAATTTGTGAATTTAGAAAAAAAAATTTTGTAAAAAATTTTCATTTATTTGAAGCCAAGAAAGTACAGACTCTGAGATTAGTTTTTCTCGGATAATTATACTTAAAGTTTTACTGAAAATTTTCAAAATTAAAACTGATCAGCTCAATGTTTACTTATTTAATTTCTGAGAGAGAGCGAGAATGACTCCTGAGCTGATGCTTGGTGAGATGCCATATTGCAAGTTCAAACGGCTAATTTAGCCAGTTTTGTGTTGTTGTTTTTTATGGTTATAATAGTGTAAAAGATATACTGTCACTTTTTCTCAGGTGAAAAATGCCTCTGGCCTAGCTGTGGGACGAGACTTGATCTTTGTTGGCTGTGCTGAGGGGTTCATCAGGGTCTTCGACCTGGACCTAAACTTTGTTATTTCACTGCCACGGCCGCACTGTCTAGGTGTTGATGTCGCAGATGTGGTGGATGTCAGGTAAGTTTATATTTGTGATGTACATCATATCTCAATCATGTGCGGTTAAAATTTTTAAACTAAATCTGCAAATAACACACTGTAATAGGTCCTTTTTTGTTTTGTTTTTTTTTAAGAGGATGCAGAAAACCATTATAATTTGTGGGCAATCCCGAGGGGGAGAGAGAGAGAGAGAACATGCCTATAAATCAGATTTTTAAAGAATGGATTTCCAAACCCTAAATTACTTTGAAAATCTTTTATGCCCCGAAACTTCTAATATCTAGATGGATAAGTTTGTTCTGTGCATTCTAAAAGTTAAAAACCTAAAAGCATCCAGATCTTGATGTATTAATACCATCTTAAATGCAGGTGCAACCCTGCACATTATATATTAGTGCCTTTTTCTGTTTGCCCAGGAATGTAATATTTAAGTAAAAATGTTGATGTGGTGGCTCTACTTTGATAAAATGAGCTAGCAGTTTCTGAAGCATTTATGATGACTTTTATTAGCTGTCATTAAATCTATCTACAGGATGTGCCTAAGTAACCCGTTTTGCCATTTCCTTTGTTGACAGATCTTAAAAAATTTCTGATGGAAATTGCCTGTGTTTAATATGCGTTGCTTGGTTTTGTGTAATTCTCAGTGGATATGTTCCTGGTATGGGCTCTGAGCCACAGACCTGCCCATAGGCAGGCTGCTGTTTATGATGATGGGATCTACAGGGCAAAAATTAAGAGAAATTTAATGAGCTAAACAGGAAGGCTGTCAGTAGAACATCTTGTTTTGTCGCTTTCATTTATGCGACGTTACTTACTTCTAGCAGCTATCTGTTGATGAATGGTTCTGTTTAACAGGCAGGTGATAAGCAGTCAGTCATCAGATGTCAAGTATCCAGATGCTGTGGCATTAACACATGATGATGTGAATAAAAATGTAAGTGCAAAGTTTTGTACCGCCTATGTTCAGCAAGCAGCCCCACCCTAGCAGTGCACTTGTTTTGGCATTTTTTTTCTCATTTGATTACTGCAGAGCCAAATCTTTTTGTGTGTGTGTGGAAATGGTGGTCACTCCATGGAAATCACTGAGGCAGCTCTGATGCCATCTCATGTCTATTTAACACTAAAAAAAAAATAAAGTTGCATGGGTGATTTTGTTTTTGCTTTGGCAACATTGCATTGTGGGAATTGGTGGATAGAAATTTGTTTTAGGTTCCATACCTCTCCTTTCTTTTAAAAAGAGTATCAACAACAATAGTGCAATAAAATTTTTACCACCGCAATCAAATGTCTTCATTCCTAGAAGTTTATTTTGTCTTTTTTCTCCAGCTCTCTTGTGTATACAGTGATCGCAGCTTGTATATCTGGGATGTCCATGATGTGATTAGGCCAGGAAAAGTTTGGTCTTCCCTATTCCATGCAGGTTCCATATGGGGACTGGAGGTGAGACTATAGGTCTTGTACGATTTACGGCTTATTAGGGTTGGTAATGGTCATGGCAATAAGTCACTATGCTGACTGATGGTTAGAGCATTACCCACTTCCTATTTCTATGGTGTTCAGCATCTCCAGATGGTCTAACAAGCGTAGTATTCCAGCTTGTGGGGGGACTATTGAGGAGCAAGCACCCAGAAAATCTATCAGCAGCAAGGTGTCGTAGTTATTTAAAATTATGGACATTTGATACACATCCCATTCTAATTACAATTTGCACCTTTTTAAAAAGAAAAAGAAATATTTGAGAGGTTATGAATTCATGTGATTGTATGTTTAAACGCTCTTTCTATGCTTATTTTACCTGTTTATTGTGTGTGTGTGTGAGAGAGAGAGAGAGTGTTCATCACTATTTAGTTATTATAAAATTTTTTAAATAAAATAAAGATGAAAAAAAAACAAAAGTAAACTTGAGTAAATAGATTGTCCTTGCATACCCATGTATATATGTATATGTATGCTGCAATTACTTACAAATAAAGAAGACAAAGTGCTTAGATAACAGGTGAATAATGGGGCAAATCAAATTTTAGCCAATCAAATGAGGTTTAAGTCAATACTGCAGTATTTAATTGGATAAGATTAATTTGTTTCCATTGTTTGAGAAACATTGGATAGGTGAGTCTAGACAGACAGACAGACATACAATTAGTCATTTAGATTTTCTCTGGGCGAGTGAGAAGAATAGAGAAACAATTGCTGGATTAAGTCTGGCTTTCTGAGTACATTTTCTGGAAGGGTTCCAGAATGTGTCAACCTTTCCACAATGCATTTCCTTTCTTCTGAGAAGGCTGCCAAAAAGGAAAAATGCTACTCACTTGAGAATTCGCAGCATTCTAGCTTCTCTATTTTTTGTTTGCTTGTTTTACAGATATAAATTTACATTAGGTTACAAATGAAATTTCTCGCAGCAAGTTGAGCGAGAACCCGTCCAGGGTAGGGGGAAAAGGTGAAGGGAGGGGCTAGAACTGGAAACCATCAACTGTATACAAGCAGTTACATGGGGCCGGGTCCACTGATTGAAGTTCTCAACTTTACCCAGTGTCGTAAGGTAAATTCCTCACAGTGTTGTGCTGTTATCATAAAATAAAAAGGTTGGCAGAAATCTTAATTTTGTGATCAAAAATTTGGTAACAAGTTGTCGATGGCTGCCCATCTTAAATGGCCAACATCTGATGGGGTTGGGAGCGAGAGACAAACGTAGAAGGGGGGGAGACAAGCTCATCTGTAAACTACAGAACAATATAGAAAAATGCTTTTTTGTTGTTTTTTTTTTTAAACAGTTTGTTTACTTGGCCTCTATTGGCAGGTTTATCCAAACTTGAACGGTGTGAAAGGGGCACTGCCTCCTGGAACCTTTATCACATGTTCCAGTGATGACACCACTCGAATATGGAACCCTGACCACCATTTATCTCAGACAGGAAAGCGCAACATTTACAGCCATGTAAGAGCCCTAATTTCTCTCTTACAGGTGGTTGGGGTGGAACTAAGGTGCTGGGTTTGTTTTTGAATTTCCAGAAGCTGTCGGTGATTGCGAGATGTGCATCTCTCTCGTGTTCTTTCTCTAGTAGTACGGAGCAGCTATTTGAGGCCTGCCATGCAACAGAATTACTGCTTAAGTTCTGAATGCATGATGCAAGATAAATTCATGTAGCGTTTTTGTTTCACAAAATTACTGTTAGGTCCATGATGGTGGTGGTTTGGTTTGATTGGTTGAAGGTCTGTTTGAATTCCTGGTCGGCACCAGCTTGGTTTGGCATACCCTACTAGTATGGTTCCTTCTTGCTTTTCTTCCCTAACAATTATATGGGTTTCCTCTTTGGTCTCTTCCCACATCTAAAGCTTGAGGGGTTATTTAGTAGGGGCCAATGTAGCATTCTTGGGTACCTGCTGCATTACTATGTCCCCCAAGGATAATCATGTGATTTGATTGGTGACTTTTGGATGTGAAGATGCCACTGTCTAGATTCAGTTGTTTTTCCTGCTTAAGCAGACACAGATTAAGTTACTTTGGAAGAGAAGTAATTTGATACAGGTGGAAAGAAGGCTCACCAACTACAGTGGGGAGAAATGCTCATTAAGAAGAAAAGGCTCATGATGAGGTAGTATTATTTAAAAAGAAGAAGCATTGCTCTCTGACATCTGTAATGTGTGAATAATTTTCAGTCTTGTCATTTACAGGTATGAATTTTCAGTTTTAACAACCCCTTGTCTGTTGCACTGTTTGCATTGTTCTCAGTTTTGGCTCTGTTCACCAAGTACTCTACCACTTTGAAATACCATGCTGGCTCATTAAATAAGAAGTTTACAATACATATTTACATTTTAAAATTATAGCGTCCATTATGAGAATTTTTTTGTGCTGCCTGCTTTTTTCTTTAGAGAATATGAATGTGATGTTGGTGCCTTTTGTAAAGCAGCTCCATAGATGATTAATCATATTTATTTACCATTATATAAACAAGTCCCTTTCTCAGGTGGAATTTTGTCTGCATTCTTAGTTTACACCAACCCGGGTACTGTACCCATCTAGGCTGTTTATCCTTCTTTGTTTGTGTATAAATATATATGTTTTTAGGCCATCAGCAGGTAAGATTCTAATTTGCTCATTTTTTGTTAACATTTGTAGAAGTTCATGTGCACATATTAGCATTTTTAAAAATCTTGCGCTGCTTTGAACTACCTCTAGTACTTTGAGTAAGGCTCAGCACTCCTACATTGAGTTATGGTGTTAATCATTTTATAAACACGCAAAGGTAAGGAAAAATAAACAAAATGACTTTATAAATTCATTTTTAAGGCTAGTAAGAAAAAAAACTGTATTGTGTTGGAAAGCCTTCCTTATTTCTTAACTATCTCGTAGTCGGCATAATGGAGAATGACCGACGAGCTTCTTTTGTTCATTGTTTGTACAACCCTAACTCAACTCTCCATCTCATAAAGAAGCGTCTTGACACAACTTGAGGTATCATAATTAAACTACTACTACCTTTTCTTTCCAAGGTTATCAAATATTTAGATGATGGTAATTATATCAACATACTTAATATGAATTCTGACATTATATATGAAGTAATCTGCCTCATTGTTCCTTCGAACATGTGCTTTCTTTTAATTAGTCAGGATCTAGAAACTCGCTGTTCTTCTCACTAGATGCCCTTCTGATCAAAGGTGCAAGGGAATATCTGGGTAAAACTCACTGCGGATGAAACTTCGTTAAAGAAACTGGTTTGTTGTTAATTAAAAAAAGAGAGACTGTAACAGACAAACCATAGGTGAGAAACTATCCAAACTCCAGTAATTTGCCATTCTTTGGTAAAGATAAATTTGCAATATATTTTGGTAGGGAATGGTTAACATTATGCTAGACCCGTATAAATTCCAGCTCATGAGTTCAAGCATGTCTCATGTTATTAAAGGAACATCATCGCAATGGAAGGAAGTTTTAAAACAGTGCACCCACCCTTTGAAAAAAATTTGTTCATTAAGATTATTAAAGCTGTTAACTATTGCTCTGCTCTCTGGCTGGATAAAATATTCTGGACCAATAATTACTAAAGATGGATTTTCTAATATCTATTTACTATAAGTATCTTATACCCTCAAGTTGTATATGATGCATCATTGATATTTTTCAAGCTACTGGTACCCTCAGTGTGTTTTGTGCTTGAATGGTATATTTTAAAGTTTATGCATAGACTCTAGCTATTGGCACTTTTCAGATAGTTCTGTCAATACCACAGTTGAACATTGTTATCTGCTTCACGTGTAGCACTGCACGACATTTGGGCAATACAAGGTGGTTTTGTCATACAGTGCTTGTTTGGTTTCTGCTATCACTTCTAGTCAGAAAAACTCAGAAACAAGATGGCATTCTCAAATATTAGTTAGATGATCCGGGTACTTTAGGGTGAGTGATCTTTAGCATTGAGACAGAACCATAAAAATGCAAAAGACCAATCTGGTTAAATAAACTGTGGACTTCAGCTTTTTGTGAACTGAAATTTCCTCGCCTTATTGCTAGCTAGTCACAATACATGCCTGTTATTCTCTCTGCGTTTTTCAGGAATTGTTAAAGACCCTCTACATAGATCCAACTCTCTCAAACATCTGTGATCCGGACATTAGCAGGTGTAAGTATCTATCTTGAGTAGAAAAATGTTTAACTCTGTTTGCCATGTCAATTTTATTTATTTTTATTTTTTTTAACCTTTCTTATGTCACCTCAGCCTAGAAACACTAATTACTATTTGTTGAACTGGCTGCTTATTTAGTCAAAACATGCAGATTTGTGGCTACAAAAGGGTCCCATGTTACAGCTTCTATGGCTCAACCTGTGCTGAGTAATTTATATGTGAAGGGTAGATTGGTGCAAATGTGGCATACAGAGGGTTAAAAGAAGACACCCCCCCCCCTCCCGTTCACTTTGTGTCAAGACAGATTAAGAAAAAAACATTTTTGAGAAATTTGGAACCAGGGTTTAAAAAAAAAAAGAAACTTTATTGTTTTGTTCTTGTTGATGAGGATTAATTAAATTCTTTGAAGAAGAATTAAACAGCTGAAATGTCAGGTAAGTAAAGTATGTCACATTCTACTGTTTTTCAAATATTTACAGCATTCGAAGGGCAGGCTTTAATTCTTAGCAAGCTTTAGAAGTCTCACACGGGTGGGTCTGTTCGCCATTATGTTGACTGAAGCCATTGTGCCAACACTGCAAGTCGCCCTGGCGCCTGCGATTCCCACGGTAATTGGGCTGAGTTCAAACCCCGGTTTTGACTTGGTTCGGCGTTCAGTTTATCCTTGATGCTCTTCACCACTTGGCTGCACGAGTTTTCTCCCACACCTGAAAATAAAGAGCTTTAGCAGGGTTTTCCCTGGGTGCCCGCAGTGTAGGTTCCGCGGGTAACTCTTGGCTGGCTTGTTTGTAACTTGCTTTACCTCTCAGTGAGGAGGCCTATAGGTCGGGACAGGATTCTTGTCCAGCAAGGTGGTGATGAAAAAAGACAATTGAAACTTCCCAGCTCTCTCTCCTTTTTTTAATCACTTTGAGAAGATTATTTGATCAACTATGCTACTCTGAACCAGTAGGAGGATAATTGTTTTTGTTTTTTTTCTTCCTCTGATAATTACTACATCAATTACACTTTTTAAAAGGACATTTTTGTTTCAAAACAAATGGCTTTTAATGCAGGATAGAGGTATACAGCTTAAACTAGACACCTGTAGAAGGTACCTTTGTTTTTAATCTCCTCTGTATGGAAGTGGTTCAGAGATGCTATCCACTGGTGATTGTTGGCCTACAGATTTTATTTTTCTTTCCAAGATGAATCCAATCTGTGCTTACAGCTTAAAATGTTTGATTTTTGTATTTTATATCATTTGGTCATGCATGAAATGAAGTAACTTGCCGTACCAAAGTGGAGAAAATAAAATGCATTTTGGTCTTCTTGATGGCTAATGGTGGCATTTAAAATCTGCTTAGGATTTTGATGCTTTATAGACTGGGGTCAGCTAACTAGGCAAGTGTTTATTTGCATTTATCAGCAGTTTTATCTATTCAACTGTGGTCTAAGATATCTGGATTTATGTTCTCCATCTCTCTCTCTCTCTCTCTCTCTCTCTCTCTTTCGCTTTCTCTCTCTCTTCTCTCTCTTTCTCTTTCTCCCTTTTTCTCTCTCTCTCCCTTTTTCTTCTCTCTCTCTTTTTCCTCTCTCTCTCTTTTTCTCTTTCTCTCTTTTTCTCTTTCTCCCTTTTTCTCTTTCTCCCTTTTTCCTCTCTCTCTCTTTCTTCTCTCTCTCTTTCTCTTTCTCCCTTTTTCTCTTTCTCCCTTTTTCTCTTCTCCCTTTTTCTCTCTCTCCTTTTTCTCTCTTTTCTCTTTCTCTCTTTTTCTCTCTCTCTCTTTTTCTCTCTCTCTCTTTTCTCTCTCTCTCTTTTGCTCTCTCTCTCTTTCTCTTTCTCCCTTTTTCTCTTTCTCCCTTTTTCTCTCTTCTCCCTTTTTCTCTCTCTCTCTTTTTCTCTCTCTCTCTTTTCTCTCTCTCTTTTCTCTCTCTCTCTTTCTCTCTCTCTTTTTCTCTCTCTCTCTCTTCTCTCTCTCTCTTCTCTTCTCTCTCTCTCTCTTTCTCTTACTCTTACTCTCTCTCTTCTCTCTTACTCTCTCTCTTTCTCTTACTCTTACTCTCTTATATATATGATTAGCACCTGGTCCTGAAATATCAGATGGGTATAAAGACGGGAAGAATGGAATTCGATCAGTTCGAGTAAGTCCTGATGGAAAAGAACTGGCTACTGGAGATCGTCTTGGAAACATCAGGTAGGGATGCCAATTTTCAAGGTACATTACAGCACTTACTACTACACCTATTTTGTGTGGAGGTAAACATTGTGCTGCTGTATGCTGATTTACAAAAAAAAATTGTTCATAAGATAGATTTCCAATCACACCAAAGTTAGCATAGCTGAATAAATGCTATGCCATAATTTGCTGAGGATTGAAGGTAATTATATTTTTGTAATTATCTCACGGGGTGGTGTGTGTGTGTCTGAAGGTGAGCTACTGGTTTAAAATAAGTGAACGCACCTGTTTGTGTTACTGATTTTTGTCTAGCAGATAACTTGTTAGAATAACAGATGTGCATGTAGAGAGGCAAGGAACTTGTATAAAACCAGCTTTGTTCTAAGATGGGAATCAGGGGACTAAGGGCTCGCAGTTTCAACTGGAATTCATTTGAACGTTCCTAGTATGTGATGCCATTAACTTCCTTCTGCCATTTCCCACAGCCAGGTGTTTATGGCCAGATTGCTGTAAGGGTGTAATTTACAGGTACTTTACCTGAGAAAACATTCGATACCTGAATTGGAACTGCCTCACACGGACGAGTCTTAAAGTGAGCAGTCAGAATCTTTGCCCTCTTTCTTGGAAACCAAAATCGCACTTAATTTGATAGCTGATCATCAGACCACCCCCCCCACCCTACAAAATGTTGTAGGTGTTTGGCATGAGTCTCTGTTTTCTTGTCTGTTGTTGATAGCAGCCATACTTCTGGGCCTACTTCATCCTGCAACTAGTGTGGTTGGTTTCAGGGCGGCAGCTGATTGTAGAGTTCTAGATTCTGGAGAGGATCCACTTTAAAAGGAGCTTGTTGCAATAATTCAAATCCCACCCAATAAAGAGGGAAGCGGAGCATGGAAAACGTCTGTTAACAGGTTCTTCTTTTAAAAAAATGACGAGGAAGACAACTGGTAGTTTAAAGAAGAAAACTTAAAATTCAAGAGTTTGAGGATGGTTGACATTCCAGTGGTCATGTTCTAACATGAATGCGGGTTGGGTTTTGGTATAACCATTATTTAAGGGGAAGAAGAAAAAAACAACAACAAATGAACTTTAGGCTTTCTGATTGTTAAAAGGTTTATGGTTTTCTTAAATAGAAGGAATGGGTAACAACTGAACACTTTTTTAAATATTGAATTTTCCAGATTACTGGATTATGTATCAGAGCTCAGTTATACCGAATGGTGTGGTTCACCGGTCCGCTGCTGCTGCTTTGTTTGCTTGCCACAGCAGTGGGCCCAGGTCTGATCTCCTGGCGTTGTTTCTTCTCGCTCTTCTGTACCAGTCAATTGCTGTGGATTTTCTCCAAGCACCCCAGTTTACTCCCACAGCTAAACCGGGTATTTTTTCTAAGGGATGCTTCTTTCGGTGTGTGTGCCACTAGGGAGATTTCACGGCTGTTCTCGAACTGAACGTCAACCAGCTTCATTTTCCAGGCTTTCGAACTGCGTATTGTGTGATGGTTATTACTTGATGGGTCACATCATCTCATAAGTTAGGGTTAAAAAACGTTTATTTGTTTTTTTGTTGCAGGATTTATGACTTGGCTACGATGAAATTAAAGGGGATGATTGAAGCCCATGATGCTGAGGTTCTCTCCTTGGAGTATGTGTATTCTAAAGAGGGTGAGTAAGCTTGGAGTGGATGATGATGGGGACAGTTAGGATTCTGATGATCGACTTTCAGTGCTGTTTTGTTGATAGGCAAGAAAAATAAACAAAAAAAGAAAGAGTCCGTATTTGACACGCATGTGAGAATTTTTTGAGGGGCTGGGGCCATGGCTTTGAGGTACTCTTACCTTTCTGCTGAGGATCACCTACAAACTGATGCCCTGCCCTGCCCTGCCCTGCCCTGCTCTTATACAAGGGTCTCATTCTCATAACACTGGTCAAAAAGGGGGATCAATAACAAAATTACAAACATCTACCTGACCCCCGTCTTTTTTTGTGTCTGAACCCAACAAAGCAGTTTTTTCTCTCTGTGTAAAAAAAATTAAGTTTCATTTTCACTTTCCTGTTTACTGGAATATCTAACATCTGTCCTTATTTGTTTATTTGGTTTCAAATTGCAGATAGTTTTGATCTTTGGTGTAAAGCGACTCAAATCTTGCGCTGCCTAATTAAACCTGTATGTTGTGTTACTGGTGATTAACCATAAGGGTCTGCTGTCCCCACTAGTCCCCAAACTAGGAATGACTTTGAAATTCTATTCTTTACAATGAAGATGTTTTTTTTTTATATGTTGGCAGGTGGTAATAAGTTCTTGGCATCGGCCAGCAGGGATCGTCTGATCCACATTTTCCTCGCCAGTGATGACCATCCTCTAATGCAGACCTTGGACGATCACTCCTCGTCCATCACAGCTGTGAAATTCACCAACAAAGACGACAAACTTTGCATGCTCAGCTGCAGTGCAGACAAATCCCTGCTTTTTCGGATTGCTGAATTGGTAAGTTTGATTGATCGTACTTACAAGAAGGAGAAAAAAAAACCACCTGGAATAGCTCATTGTGGTGAGACGGGAAACCCAATTTCCCCACTCGTAAAATGCGCGACTTAGGTCGGACAAGAAGCTGGCCTAACCATCTGGGATGGTGCAGAAGCTTAAAAACTTTGTAATAATAGGAGTTCTTGCACTAGAATGAAAGGAAAGAACAACATCTGCATACCCACTATTTGTGTTTTTGAAATTAGCTTTGTAAGTAGATTGACTTGTGGAACAAACGAGCAATATATAACCTTTAAAGTAGACAGACATAGTGTAAATATACAATTCCTTTGTGCAAAAGGGGTTATATGGTGCTTATAAACATTTACAAATTGATATTTGTACATTAATCTCTTCATAAGTAAAACTTCTGTAACCATCAGTTTTTAGTAGCTAAATGATGTCTTGATGAACAGTGTGCATGTACAGCCTTGCTTATTTGTTAATATTTAGGCCTTTGATAGTCCATTAACATTTAGTAAGATATTTTTCTCTCTAAAAAATAAATATGCTACATTTATGTAGGTATGTATTTACAAACGTTTCAAGGGGGATAAGTAGGATTTAATAATTTTTAAAAATTGTTTGTTTGTCTCCCCTTAATGATTTTCAGTAAACAAGTTGGATTGAGTTTTCCAAATAATGAGATGGATACATTGTGTCACTGTAGGGTTAGTTTATATTTTATGCAAGGAAAGGAAGTCTTTGCAGTGTATGCAATACTATCCCCCACCAGAAAAACTAAAATATTTCAATGTTTGGCACTGCCATTATTAAGAATTAATCCGTTCCACTTATCCAGAGTTCTGATGCTAAGTCTTGCTGTGGTCTAGCTGATTTACAATCAGTTGTATTTTTAATGCTTCTAAAACCTTTGACAGCTGAGCAGACTTGTCACTACTGCAGCATTTGAAAGGAATTGCTATCTTGTCTAGATCGATTTGACGTCTATCTTCAGCTTTCTGAAAGTTTTAAAGCAGCTTATTTGGCTAAAACACCGTTTAAAATAATTTGCATTTATTGACTCATTTACTTATTTTCAAGAATCCTGAAGTGACATTCACATTACATCAGCATCTTGTTGGAAAGACAACTCTGTATGATATGGATGTTGATCCTCAGGAGAAGTTTGTTGCTACTGTCGGCCAGGACAGAACCATAAGGTAATTGTCATCTCAACTTTACTCGTTTTTGTGCGTGGTTTCCTATAAACTCAATTGCTTGAATTGGAAAATGTTTAATTTTATTGATGTGGAATGATGAAAATCACGCAAGCTTTGCAGATAAAGAGTCCACGCTCACTATTAACACATTTAACATGTCTGGACAAGTAAGTTAGTTCATCAGTATAACATGGTCATAGGCAGGGTGAGACTCTGGTCACAACCGATTGTTTCAATATTTTTTTAAGAAAGAACGAATCAAACAACATTGAACTGACAATTTGAATAGAGTTTGCTTATGCAAAGTTATCGACTCTTTCCTACTACCACAGCTTTTCTTTAGATTTCGATATGTTCTCTAGATATTTGTTGACGTCACTGTTGCTTTGGCCAAATTGGTGATCTTTGTACACTGATTTTGCAGCATATTACAGGACCTGGCTGCTACAGAGCACAAAAAAACAAACACTGGAACTCAAGTCAAACAGTGCCCTGGTCTTATTCACACTAATTTGTCTGTCTGTCTTTCTAAAACAATTATTTTTCTTAAAATCTAAGAATGGGTAGTACGAGTCTGATTGCAGATGATGATTGTATTGACTGGCACAGCTGCAGTGGTTATCTGATTATATTGAAACCTTTTAGTATTTCATGTTAAGGGATAGCTATTTAAATACCAGTCCAGTTAAATGTATTTATTGTACTAGAGATATTCGAATGAGACCCCCTGCTAAAATAACATGGCCATGAATAGTATCTGGTTGGGTTTCACCTGAACGTCTCTAGTACTTGACTGACCTGAGGTAACCCAAATGCTGAGGACAATTTTCATTCTTAGTCTTAGAGGGATTTTGATTCATGTGTGCCTTGTATTCTGGTGCTCCACAGGCACCTGTGCTGCTGCTGAGGTGTTATTAAGAATCGATCAAAATGGTAAAAGAAAAATTAAAAACAGAGCTAGGAAACGAGTCTCACTGACTGGCTGCCTGTTCACATCAAGAGTTGTTTTCAGTTTCCTTTCATTTGATGGGTGAACTTTTTTTCTTTTCCCCCTTAGAATTTATAATATTAAATCGGCCAAGTTGAAGAAGACTTACAAAGGATCTGTTGGGGAAGATGGAGTCCTAATCAAGGTCAGCATCGATCCATCAGGCAGCTTCTTGGCCACCAGCTGCACCAATAAGCACCTAGCCATTTTTGATTTCTACTCTGGTGACTTGATGGCTACTATGGCGGGACATTCGGAGATAGCAACCGGCATTAAGTTTCTCAATGACAGACAGATCATTTCTGTTTCGGGAGATGGGTAAGTGTGGATGTAATCTGTTCTTGGTCTATTGAGGGTGGGGGCATTCATTAAAACCAAACAAACGTTACAAACCGCCGAGAATAAAAGCATTTTTGTCGTCTCTAAGAGATGCTCGCTGTGAAACAAAAGACTGAAAACACAGACTCAGATTCCGTGTAGGTTTGGTGTTTCTGGGTTGGAGAACAACCTTCAGAATAGTAGAACTATAACCAGATAAGCTTTAGATAGCTTTGTGTTGGAGAGATCTGATGTCTTCAGGTCAGATTCATACTGTAGTGTTCCTACAATGCGTCAATACACGGTAGCAGAACATCTGCTACTGCTTCCTTTTATGTGGCCTTTTCTCAAGTTGTGTTCTATTTTCCATTTTTTAATTTCAGTGGAAGTCCTATTACATTCATTATTAACAGTGAGGCTAATCCCACTTGTAACTAAATGGAACTAAACTAAGCAATTTGGTTGCCATCATGGTTTGTACAAAACTCTAAGGGAAAATGCATTGTCAACAATTTAAGTAGATTATTGCTGTCATTATTATCAAACCCAACGATCTATTCTATTTACAGTTTTGTTAATAATTCTTATTTTAATATCAAGCCATGCTGACAATTGAGTCAGTCTATTCTTCTAACTGTAGGTATACGCAATCCCAAGTTTTGAGATAAATTTGAAACTGTCAGGTCTAAACCAAATAAGTCTAACGTTTTAAATCATTCTGTGTATTCTCAATACTTAAAACTCAAGCATTGTAGGGAATGTATCTGTGCGGCATATTAAAGATATCGACAAACCGAAGCTAAAGTTTGTTTGTATTTGATGGATTTTTGTAAATTAACCCGTGTTTTATCAGTAAGTAAGGTGGTATGCATTTCTGTAAATATCTACTTGATATACACTGGCTGGCCACTTTTGTAGGACCTGTGTACCCTTTCAGGCTTTGGCCTGACCTGAGCTCAACGTGTAAATTAGGAATTAGGTTGACCACATGATGTGACAGGTGATCTCCTGCGCTAGTTTGAAAGTTAGATGCAGTCAGTTTAAGGCAAAGACAATACATTAAAATGGTGACAGGAATGAGAAAGGTGGTTAGACAGGATAGTAAAGTGTAGCTATTAACAAAAAATAGATCAACTGACAGATGTTTAATGCAGGGTAATCCATACCCATCTTCAGCCTTACCTTGTGTATTACATTGCAATAAATGGATTATACCAGTAGGTGACTGTAACATAAACCATTTATCTTGGTTACGAACATGAACAGACATTGGACTAAGGACTCTACCTCCCCTTTTTTGTTGCACACATTGGAGAAGACAGATTGAGAGAAAGTTGCACTTGATCCCTCTTGTGCGGTTTCAGCTGTCCCAGCCTCTGGTTGTCGGGTGGGGAATGTTCTGCTGTCATGCATTGGGCACCTTGGAAGGCTAAATGAATGCCAAAGATTTGATCCACCGAGTCCACACTGTGCATTCATGGTTTGAGTAGCATGGCGATTTCAAGGCATCTGCCAGGACTGCTAAATTCCCAGATTCCAATCTAATTAGACATCTGTGGGATGAGCTTGAAAGACACTTTCATCGTCATGAACTTCTGCCAACCTGTCTCTGTACATCAGCATACAACACTGTGAAATACCCTCAGGACGTCTTCCAGCACCTTGTGGATGCCATGTCATGTCTTGTCATAGCTGCTATTTAGGAAAAAGGTGACCAGCTGGCGATTAGGGACACACACCTTTTCTTTGCCCCATATGCAAAAAAAAAAATGTTTTCATGGTAAATAAACTGTTTTTTTCCAGCTGTATTTTTGTGTGGCATTTGCCAGTGGCTTTGACCAGACAGATTCAGTTGCGAACGAAGGACAAGGACGAAGGATTGTCCGAGGTGTCACTTATTGGCCAAAGGTATGTAGTTTACTGTTTTGTGCTTATCATTTCAATCCTCAATCGGTGCACTTAGGATTTCTCGTTGTTGAGATATTGTATGATGATGATGCTGTCTCTTCTGTTTACAATACCAAACGAAAATGATTCTAGCTGGAGAAGGGATGCAAAGTTGGCTTACAGTGGATCACTTTAATAATAATAATAATAATAATACACCTCTCAATTATCATGAGTTATCTTCATTCCAGTTTTGTCCAAAAATTGAGTGTAATATATACATTTTAAGTGTAATTGTTTGTTGTTTTTTCTTTAGATTGTGGAGTTTTTAAAAATAGTTGGTTTTCTACATTCTAATAAGGCTAATTATGAGTCATGTGGGCAGGGCCTGATCTATTTTTGTATCACCTAGATATAGAAAGCTCAGCAGCCATGTCAAACCATTCAGCTGCTCTTTCATTTTGTTTTTTTTTTTTGTTTTTAATTTCTGAAATAGAGGATAGAAAGTTTTTCTCTGCCCTCTTATTATTATTTTTTTAAAGCTGTTGGTTTGTCTTTGTCATGTGGGATTTTCTACCACATTAGCTAACATCTAGGTGTGTTTTTGTGTGAACTTGTTCTAACTCTAGATCCAAGGTCAGGACTTTTTATTTCAGTAGATAATTATTCACACACTGCAAACAAAACTCACCAGTTACTGTTTAGTTGTCACTGCCGCTCCCGTGCAGGTAAGTGTGAACTAGACGGAATTCCATGATTAATTCCCCCTTTTTTAAAAATAAATTATATCTATTTTACATAAAATAATAATATTGCTACTACTGGCAGTGGTACTAATTATTTCGAAAATTTTGCATACCTACTGTTAGTTTAAATATTTAAATGTGGGTGGACTGCCAAGACTAGGGCCTAAGTTTGACCCATGCTCAGTTAGGCGTACCTTTTTGTTCCTCTTCAGCTGTGTGGGCTTCCTCCCACATCTAAAAGAGAGAGAGAGAGAGAGTTTTTGGTAGGATCTCTATTTAGGTCGGCTGAAATCAAAATTTTGTTGTCATACCTGTCCCCTTACAGGTCCAGCTAGCATTCCAGACAGAGAACATGACAGCCAACCAGACATTTAAAAAAAACCGAGATAGTTGTGTGTGCCTGAGATTTAAGGAACTGTGGTAATAAGAATACTGCTTTTGTCTGAGACCCAAAATCAACCCCTCCCAACAAACAATGGCAGAAGATTGTAGCTATTGATCAAGTCACTTTCTCCCCACTCAGATAAGTAGATGCTGAGTCTGTTCTTTATCTTTTCTATATTTGTCTTTTATAAGATGATAGAACTGTAGCTGCAGCTCCTGACCGAGCACAGAGAAAGAACCTTCAAGAACTTGGTATTTTTAAAATTTAAAAAATTGTGTTAATGTGTAAATTAATTACAAAAACAAACAAGTTAACTTTGGTCTCCTGGTTTTGGAAACAGTGACTTTGTTGTTAAATATATCCAAAAGAAACACATCTGAGTACTGTAGGTTATATTCAGTAATAGATTTTGGTAAAAAAAGAAACAACTATCAACTATTTTGGTTATAGATAAAACAATTCTTCATTCTTCTAGTAAGTTAACTGCCCATTTGGGAGTAATAAATAGTTTATATGTACAGGGGAATTTGAGGTTGACACATACATGAGGAAGTCAAGATGGCAGGTACCATAGCCACAATATGCATTGTTGAGAGATTCAGTAAGGTTGCTTCTCCAGTCGTCTTCAGCCAGGTGGTCGGTCTTTGAACTTAGTATCTGAAAAACATTGAAGGGGCAATGACTGTATGTCTTGTCAGCATATTCTGATTTTCATTGGCAGCTCATCATTGTCTTCATCTTACAAAGCCAAGAATGCTAACCAGGCAGATTCCTATCTGGAAATCACCTCTCTGCCTGTGGTCAATGACAGTGATATGAAGGAAGATGGATCTTCAGTGGTATCTTTAACTTCGGAGCTCACAGATGACATGGATTATAAGTTTAGCATTGGACGGTTGCCAAAATGGGCCAAGGTGAAGGTGAGTGGTTAAAGAATTCTCCTTGGTATACTTACTTTGAGGAACGGGAATAGATTTAAGCAGTCCTACAATTTAATTTCATTTTTTAAAGATGGATCTTGAATTAGCATCACATAACAGGCAAGCAATCTTTGCAACGTGAATTGTGTATAGACAAATTCATTTGTGAAATTAGATTATTTATATTTATTTACCAATGGCCAACTCATTCCACTGGAAAGGGAACTTTACCTGAAAACCAAGATACAGGTATAGTTCTTAAATGTTTTTTTTTTTTTCTTTTTCCAGACTGAGGCTGGCATAATATCAGCTGCTTCACCAGCTGAAAGTGAAGATGGCTCAGCTCCCAGAGGTCGATGGGCACAGCGCATGGATCATCAGCTTTTGCCCTTTGAGGCTGCAAGTAAGGGAGATAAATTCTAGTCTGAGTTTATTGCACACCAAGAATTAAGACTGAACTTTTGCTTTAGTTACAGGTGCTGACGTGGGGAAGAATTAGATGCGTATCATTCTGGAAAAAAAAAAAAATGACAAACTCCTCCCAATACCAAAGTTTGTGGCTTATTTTGATTGATTTTAGAATCTTTAACTGACTTTGAGGGATATCTGGTTTAAAGACATGTTTAGTAGCTGGGTAGTGTGATTGAACTTTCAATGCATCTCTGATCTCCTTTTTGTGTCTCCATCCAAGATGTGTATCGCCCCGTTGTGACAAACCAGAGAGAGAATTTTTTTTTTTTTTTTCCTAAATCAAAAATAAACATCTAACTTTATTGGGTTACCACAGTTAGCAGGAGTTTTGATCTCCTGCTGTTAACTACATTTGTTTGTTGTCATGTAAGATGTGTAAATGACCTAGCTGATACAGAACTTGTTCACCTTTTACAGGCACCCCTCAACAAACCTGCACAAACGAGAAAAGCAGTGACTGGCAGCAACAGCAAACTCCTGTGGACAAAAAATTCTCTAAGGTGAGAGACTGCCTTTTTGCTTTTTAAATAATATTTATAATTCTAATGTGAACCAGGGACTTTAGGAAGGTTGGCTGTTGTTGGAACATACTAGTCTTAGTGTCTGGCATCATGCGCCCTCTTTTACCCATCTGGATAGTGGTTGGAGTCCTGGTTTGTGTTAACTATTGGGTGCAACAGGAGATGAGCCGATGACAAGACAACTAGAATTAAAACATGAACTGTATCTGGTTTGGTATGTACCATTAGGTGAAAATGCCTGTGGCTTCATGGGTAGTCTTAATCATTCTGCCAACCATCTGGATGTTCTCTTTTTACAAATACTAAAGCCTGTGTAGTCAAACGGAATGGTGCTTAACTTGTTTACAGTATTTTCTTTTGTGTGTGCGCGTGCGCCCGACCGACCGACCGACCCCAGACTTGAAGTCAAACACTTTTATGCAGCATCCATGAGTTACTCGCTCCTTGGTAGCCCATACCTGTTGTACAAAAACAGTGTGTTAAAATGGTTATTTTTTACCTATTTATGTCAAGCACTCAGCCTCTTGCGTACGAGAGTTCCACATGTTTCCTTTGACTTCTTGCATTTAACACCCTACAAGCATGGACTGCAAATTTTTTTTTGTTTTTACATAGTTCTATCTGTAAGTTTAAAGTGAAACCAATTTTTTTTTTTTGTCTGAAGACCAACAAATGCTGTTTTTTAAAATTTATTTTAAAATTGTGATTTACCAGCACTCTTATTCTTTTGTTTGGATTGATTTGTATAATACTGAGTGGGGAAAACGCCTGTTCTAGTCTTTGCATACCTCACCATAAATTGATTTTCTAAGGGGCGTTACAAAAAGGATGTGAATCTTTCGGGTTTTCTAACCTCTTTCTCACGGGTCTTGAATTAGTTCATTGACTCTATACATTGCATTGTGATATTACTGTTGAGTGGGTCATGGGACAGTCAGATTTCTCCATAATGAGAAGCTCGAGATCTTCAGTAGTGGTCAAGGGTGATGCCAGTTATCTAGATCCAAATTTGTGTGAAGTCTTGAAAGTGAAACTAAATTCTTTGAACTCTTGTTTTGGTCTATGGAAACGTCGTCCAATTTCGTGCAAGACGTAGGGGGTAAACAAATCCCAGTCTTCAGACGCTTGTTAAGGGGATTTGTTGACAACGTGAAAATGTTTTTGCAACAAACACAATATATTACTTTTTGTAGTCAAGCTTTCATTAGATTGCTCATTTTTGTTGCATACCTGATCAAATCAGTGTATTGTTATAAATCTGACAAATTTATTGAGGAGAAAACATTTCCCCACAATTCAAAAACAACCGTAAGGTTTGGCATAGTTTACTTGCGCACTATCTGGACATTGTTGGCGATATCATCATGACCAGTCTCCATGATGTGACCCTTTAGTAGTAACACACGTGTGGCCACCTTTTTCGTTTGTGCTGCAGTCTTGCACCTGCATCTCACTGTTCACTGGATATCTCGTGCAGTCTTGTGGTAGTGCGTTCCACTCTTCTATGAAAGCTTGACACAATTCAAGAAAGAATGGTTCCAGAAGCGCATGGTTGTGACCAGTGTTCTTAGAATGTGTCTGGGATGAGGTTTGGGTTGGAAGAATGAGCAGGCCATGGATTGCTGCTCATTGTTAAGTCATTGTCAAAGCACCAGGTGTTCATTGACTTGATTGAACATTGTGACAAGTTTTAGAATCAGTTTGACTTAGAATCAACTGACTGTGGCATAACTTTTATAGTTTGCCCAGCAACATACAGCACACGAAACAATAGAAGTATCATACGACTCAAATCTTGACTTGACAAAGAGTTGAAGGATCACACAACACTTTTTACAATGGCCAAGCTGACTATAAATAGTCATTCAAAAGTTCTCGTACAAAATATCTCTATATTGTTTTGTTCAGTGTATTTAAATATTTAGCAGTATGTAGTTAGTTCTATGCCCTGCACACAAGTGAAGAATTTTAGACAATCATATTGTATATTTTGAAGTTTTCTGTTTTTTCATGTATTTAGTGTGATTTTCAATAGGTATGAATTACCTGTGCTTTATCATTTTTTGGCTTCAGGGTGAAGATGATGATGATGAATGTTTCAGACCACCTTTAAACAGATCTCAGGTAAATCAAGGTCATCTTTTAAAGATTGAACTGGGTTGATTCAAACTTCTGTTGACATCTTCCTAAAAGTCTCATCAATTAATGATGAAGCATGACTTTCACAGATGGACAGAGACAGATGGGAAAAGGCAGATATGATGTCCATCCCAGTTTCAAGTTAGAACTTAATACTAGAATTGCAATTTAAATATAATAAATTTTTTAATTTTATTTTTCTTATAGTTAACTTCTTCAACAACAACTCTGACCAAAGGACCTCTGAGTTTTGAAGACGAGGTAGACTCTGATTCAGATGTCAGTGAAGTTATATATTTACCTAGTCAGCTAGAATCTCCAGGCACACAAGCCAAGTAAGTTTACCCTTTTTACGTACCCCTTCTTCTTTGCTGAGGTAAAATAGCATTAATCAAGAATGTATGTATGGCTCTGACAAGGCAGCATTGTCAGTGGGACATGGATTTATTCTGGCTCACTGAGGTATGTCATGTTGTGAAGCAAAATGGTTTAACCTTTTTGGTGCCAAGCTGCCTAAGGAATCTGCTTCCGTTAATCTCAAGTTAAAAGGGAACGTGAGTAATGCATAGAGTATTTTGAATAGACATGAAATAGAGAGAACCTGTGCAGAATATCTCTTGACAGAATAGTAAAGAAAAAAGAATGATAAAACTTCTAATACTTTATAATATACAGAACTGGGGGGGGGTATGAGAGATTATCCTAAATTGGTGTAATTAATTCTGCTGTTAAAATTTGCATCCATAAGATGATATGCAACATGTTAATGATCTGAGGCTTATATGTAACTTGGGATATCAGTGTTTGTTTGCAAAGGAAAAAGGGCTGGTGGTACCAAGTCATGACATGGACGTTGATGAGCTGATATGGCTGTCTGCTGATCAACAATTTGTCATTGATGAACTATGGAACTTCAGGCAGGACAAATAGAACAAAAGTCCACTGAACCACTTTCTTACTAAGTTTGTATCAGTTCGCATGTTAGACAGCATTTCTGTTAAGGATGTTCAAATGAAAGCCAGTCCAATACCATTATGGCAAAGCTATTTCATCCGGGCTTCATTTGGACGACTCCAGTGTTATTACTATTAATTTCAAGATATTAAACAATTGTAGATTATTTTTTGATTCAAGTATTCTGTGTACTCACTTTTCTTTGACTTGCTATGTGCAATTATAAGAATTGATAAGGATAAGTTCAAGAACTTTTGTTAATGCTTGATGCAATAATATTTAGATAGAGTGTAGGTATGGAGTGGATAGAAAGAAACTCTCTTGTAGCATACTGTACCTAGAAGTCTGATTAATTGGTGAACTAAGTGTGTAGAGCCTACCTAGGAGGCGACCGTTTTGTTGCTACAGATCTGACACTAAATATTCTGATTTTTCTCTACTCAGTTTCTGCAGTGATGAAATGGTGCCAACCCATTTATTCTCTAGACGTGAGATGATTATAGCCAGATATATTGAGACTTTGGCCCACCGTTGTTAATAGATTAATTACTGGACTTGGGTTCAGATTTCACTCAGAAAAGTGGCATGCAAATTAAGTTAATGCATTGAAGGGTTTTCCTTTAACGTAAACGAATAGTCACATTCTTGAATTCTCTTCAACTGTTATGCTGTATTTAGAGCAACAGCTTGTTTTTTTTTTGGAAATTATTAACAAGTTTTATGCTTTAACCCTTTGAACCCTTTTTATGAACACTGGCAGTTGCCATTTGCAAACTTCATTTCCCAAGGTCCTGTTGTTAGGCAGTCGCTGATTAGCTCCCTCACTTTGAAGACTGTAAACAGATGCAGCCATGTGCTCAGAGTTCGATATAATGGGGTAATGGAAGAGAGATTGGCATCACAGGCCGAAATTTTGGGCTAACAGTTTCAAGAGAGAGCAAAAAAAATTGAAAACACAGATATACCCTCCCTTTTCTTGTTAAGAAAAGGCATGGATGTTATTAATATGAGCACTGTGAAACTACATTGTTAGCCATTTCCACTGGATGAGGATTTAAAAAGAAATGAATGAATTGATTCTCAACTTACAGGTCATTCCCTGTGTATGCAGCAAACAGTAAAACAGCCAGAGATACCAGTCTGAACACGGGCACTAAACCGAACACTCCTGACGGTGGGCCCGATGCTGGTATGTATTTTATATTCTTTCGTTCATCTACTTGTTCACCTTTTTAAGGTAATTTTTGAGCTATGAATATTTACACTTGTGACCGATCGCTGGCGTGCATTGTAGCTCTAGTCTTAGTTACTACAATGAGGTGGGTAGCTGAACTTTTCATTTCTAGATGTGGGAGGAAATCGGAGTGCTTGGAGGAAAACCGCACGGCCAGCTGGTGAAGAAGAGTGTGGGAGGCATGATGCTAAATTGAGCCATTTCCCTGACTGGGACCTGGACCCCGACTCTTGGGTTTAGCAATCCAAAAGTGTAGCCACTGGCCATCTCTTTACTGCTATTAATCACCGCTAATTTATTATTCCCTTAATGCCATTGCCCCAACACCTCGGGCAGTTTGTAAATATGTATCTAGATAACCAAAAGTATTTGTTGTTATCATCCACACACTCAAAACCCTTAACTGTTTTTAAATGTCTAAAGATCCATACCGCTTAAACTGAATATTTAAAATCTTTCTTCTTCTTGAAAACTGGAGACATTCTGCTAATTAACTGGGAAGAACAAAAGCAGTTGTGTAGCTAAGTGTAAATGTAGCAGTGAGCTCTCTCCTCCCTCCAACCAAAAAATGCCATTATCTTCTGGTGAGGATAAAATTCAGCCATCAGTTGTGCACATTTGAGTTATCAATCACACGTTTTGGTTTGGAATCTCAGATTTTCTTTCTCTCAACTTTTCCCCCTCCTAAGATTTTATCTTTAATGTATCAGCTGATGAGATTCTCCCCCCATAATACTAGAACGTTGTTCTCCATTACGACATACTGACCCCATCTGTTTAGTCAGGCTAGCTCATTATTTACCTACATATCCTGTCCTTTTAGTTAACAGGTAAAAAAAAAAAAAAAGGCTGTGAATACAAAGGTATGTTGTTTACTCATTTTCCAGCTACTGCCGTGTTTGCCTTTCCTTTTTAGTCATTTTGAAAACTGCTTTTACTTTTAGTCCATTCAGACCCGATACTGCCCCATTCTCCATTCTCATCACTTCCCTGTCAATCATCTTTTTTCCCAGCTTCTCAGTTTTATATAGCAGCTTTGGGTGCTTAGATTGAAACTAAGGTTATTCCATGTTACTTTCTGAAGATCTGTGTAAGATAGATTTCCCATGACTCAATATACCACTGCGAGGCTCTTCAGGATACCTTATCACTTTACCACACCTTTCAGTAAGGTATGGAAAATAGGTGAATTACGCTGTAGGTGGTCTATGCTACTAAAACTGTGTTGTTTTTTTTCTTTTCTACTTTTAATTTTCTAAAAAAAATTTTTTTAGACTCCTATCTAAAGCAAAGCTTTTAAAAACTTTTTTCTCATTAACCTACTAAGGAAAGCTATTTGTTTATGTGTAATGCTAGAATCTTCTACTGGAGGGTGGCAAGCGACTTCTGCGTTGTTTTTTTCCAATCATAGATGGTGAAGCTGTGGAAGATGGAGAGGATGAGGAGCCGGTTGATGAAATGAATGTAGGTACACCAACAGAAACTGAAGTAGATTTATGGAAATCTCCAGAGCAGGTCAGTACTGGATTGGTACCTCTAAGTTGTTTGTTGTTGTTTTTTCTTCCTTCTAGAGGCTTAAGGAAATTTCTTCAACTTAAAGAGTGAGTCAGAGAGAGAGATGATGATGATGTCAGTACAGGGGGGAAGGGAGAGATACTGAACAAACAGATATTGAATGAAAGAAAATCACTTATTTAGATTTAGAAAAGAAAAAAAAAGAGACTTATTTAAAAGATGGCAGCATCTGTCTGTTCTTGCCTTTGTATATTTATGGAACTATTGACAAAATATTAAGTGAAGTTCTCGGTATTCAATGTGCCTGTCACAGCAGCAGCATCTCTTTCAAATGGAAGATTCAGAAAATTTACAATGGAAGAGATGAGTGCTTTTCATGTTATGCATTTAGGAATTTCCAAAGAAAGAAAGAAAGAAATGACTGCAGAATAAAATGTAGAGCTTCCATTAGGAAAACTCTGTTGGAATTCATAAATAGTTCTCTACTAAATACTTTCTTTATATGTAGAACTCCATGTAATCGCATGGATTCTTTGGTTTGACCTAGTGACTGCCAACTGTCTCATTAGATGGTAGGTGGTGGGCACTGTGCTCAGTAGTTTCAACCAGGGAGAATGTCTGATACTTGCAGGTTGTAATACAAAAAAGGTAATTTCCATCTACGTCTTAGATAGAAAATTAACCCTTAAGACAGTACAGGTAGGTTCTTTGCTCAAAAGCTGCGAATGTGGAGTAATAGAGAGTTGTAATTCTGTCCGTCTCATACGCACGCAGTGTTGTGGGTTTGCATGACGAAATCAGAAAACAAATGTGTGGTAACTAGGAGTCAGACTTATTAATATTTTGTTTGAACTTATATCATTTTTTAAATTATCGAAATAAACTAGTACACAGTAGGCAGGGTACAAAATTATTTTAATGTTAGATATATAGTTTATTGGATACCTATTTTAAAAGAAAAAAAAAACATTTTGGGCTGTCTTCCCTCACCTTAGATCATGGAATTATAAACTGTAGTGGATTCCATTAGGAACATGAAATTTGTATGCCAGCTAGATCAGCCGATAGATAGCATGAAGCTGCAGGTGTTAACTGATGCATGAACAATTTCACTTGTTGGAGATTTAAGTGAGTCCTTCTAATTAATGTTTTATTAATGTACTACATGATACGGCTAAGCATTGCGGTCTACAGGTGTTCTGAAAGATGAGGAAAGTGAGTCCCCCAATTCAGAAGCTGCTAACTCTTATTTATAAAAGACCATGCGATCATTGCCTAGAATTGCATTTCTTTGTGTGCCGTTTCAGCATGAACGCATATCTGGATGCCTTCATAGTGGGCAGACAGGATCATGCCTTACAGGTCTGGAAGATTGAGCAATAGCATCTTTGCAACAACTGTTTGAAACTTAAGTGGTGCCTGTCTGGAGAGGAAGTTCTTGACCATTTAAATTAGTAGTACAGTTTTTGTCAGCTAAACGAGATTAATGGCAGCTTCATCTCTGTAGGATAATAGGTTTGTCTATTTGGTACTGACTCTGTTATTATCCAAAGAGTGAGAGACAGCTAGCTACCTCTGTAAGGAGATGCTCGAAGTACTTGTTGCTTTATTTAAAACTCTGGTTAGACCTTATTTAGAAAGTGTAATCCAGGCTTTGCCTCCATGTGAAGGGAATAGTAAAAATTAAACTTAGCCTTGCATTTTAAAGATTTAATTATGAAACTTATAAAAGCTAAGGAACAGGTGGGTTTGTTTTGTTATTTCATCATATTTCTCCAAAGAGTCATAACTTTATATGCATCATAGAATCTGTTTTAGTTGTTGTACACCAGTTTCATCGATGGCAATAATTCTTCTTCACTGGAGAGGAAACAGTGCCAAGGTTACTTGTCAAAGAATGTTCCCTATCTTGTACCACGAGAGGCCTGTCACTTTCAAATTCAGCAGGGAAATCCCTAATAGAAATTTATTTTTAGATGTGGAAGGAAAATGGAAGAAACCTATGCAACCAACTAGTAATAAGAACAAGAAAAAACCAGGCTGTGGTGGTACTCCAAAATGAGCCAGCCCCTTCTGGGAATTGAATTCGGTGCCCTTAACCACGATAGTCCAATGAGTTAACCATGGGGACACCTTGTTTGATTTAGTGATAGTGGAGATATATATTATATATATATGGAACAGTAAGAATTAGTACCCTTGTGATTAATTACAACCGAGTATTTCTCCTCCTCTTTGAGGGGAGTGTACATTTAGATAAAAGATGATTGCATACTACCTTATTTTGTTTCTTTTTATATGCACAATGACTGTCGTATTTTAAATATGACTAACATTTAAATTAGGTTTCTTTGGTTAAGCAGTCTAATGACAGAAATCCTATTGTTTTATTATTTGGGTTGGTGGATTAGTGCACACACGCTCTCTCTCTCTCTCTCAACCCTGTTGAACTGCTTCACCCATGAATCTGTTATCTATAATGTGAACCACCCATTTAATAACTATACTTTCATTTTGTATTTTAACAGAAATTTGTAAAGGAAAATTATGAAAGTCTGAGCTTCACATCTGTCACGAGTGAGAGTTTTCAGAAGTCACTTGATTTAGTGGAACATCAAGCAGCCATGGAGAACCCGGGCAATGATGCACTGAATCCCAGATTCAGCATCTCTCGTAGATTCCTGTCTAAGGCTCAACAGGCGTAAGTCTCAATGTATTTTATACGTTTGACTAAATGAGTTTAACCCTTTCACAATGCTAATTGACTATTTATACTGATCTTAAATCAAAATCCGCAGTGAAAGAGATTTTTTTTTTTTTTAAATCCTGTTTTGATACAGGTAACTAATTTTGAAAGTAAGAAAACTGACATCAGTAGCCACATTCTTTTGTATAGGATATTTCGATAACTATAATGAAAAGAGAGAACTTCCTTGCTACTTAACTCAAGGAAAATAATTATTTGATATATTTATTTAACTGGTATTAAAGATGCCAAAAATGTCTTTAAAAGTGGGTGTAAATAAGACAAAAGAAAAGGTAATGTGACTGTTATTGTTCAGTCAATTAATACCAATACCTGGAATGAAAAAAGATAGACAGACATCGGTGGGGAGAGAGTTTACAATGAATGGTATGTGAAAAAAATAGTGTTAAGTAAAAATTCCAAATTGTATCAGATAGATAGACTACTCGGGGTTTCCGGTCTGTTAATTCACTTGTAAACTACTGTAATTTTAGAAATGCCGGAGTTTATAGCAACATCCAAAGACAGGACAACTGGTTCGATGTAAGTAGATTCTTCTTATTGGCTTGGTGAGGAGGTTTCCTTGTGTTGTTTGCTGCTGCATGTTGTAATGTGTGCCTATCAGTCAGTCTTTGATGGAATGCATGGTTTGCATCTCTGCTGAATATCTGTGCACCGGCAGGCAGCCATGATTGATGACAGAATGGTTTTTGTATTGCTGAGTTCACAATCAGGGGCTGCTGGTCTAGTTGCAGGGAACTGAATTCCCAAACGCACTGAGAGTAAATGTGCTTTGTTTGTGCGCAGCCTCGTCTGTATCGTTAGAGGAGGAGGGAAAATCTGGGGAAACTTGTTTGTCGGACCAGATGCGTTCAAGCACACCCCAGTTTGGTCTGTTGCAAGCATCATCTGATTTCTGTACATTTCCTGAGAGTTTAAAAAAAACCCCTCCTCTCTGGAGCAGAGTTTTGAACTGGATTATCCATCAGCAGCTGTCTCTCCCCCTGCCTAGAACTGGAACATAACCTACACGGGAATTTAAATCTGGTTTCTTTGTGATATTTGTTGTTTAAAGTTGCCAGACATCTTCCAAAAATGGGAATCTCTTGTTTGTTTACTTGGTATTGTCGTCTCCCTTCTTGTTATCCATTTTTGTGTTTCCAAATGGAGGAAGTGTATGACTTAGGATTGGTGTCACTTGTGTCTTGTTTTATTAATGCACATGCTCTCAACATTTAGGTGGATATTCTATGTCAAGATATGCTGAAAGAAACTTTATATCTCCAGATTTTTCATTATTCAGGACAAAGGTTGGATTTAAATTTGTTCTGGGGAAGGTGGCAGTGAATAGATTCATTATGACTCTTCAAAATCCAACTTTGTTTTTCAAATATACTTCTTTTTCTCCAAACTTTAACACAGTAGCTTTGATAAAATGTAGCTGAAAATTTGGAAAAGATTTCTTTTAAAATAGCTACAGTATTCAGTTCCTGGCTGTCAGCATGCTGCTTTCAGTTCCACTAGCGAACTTCGGACAACAGTTGGTGATGGGGAGACTGACCAGAGCCACAGGTAACACTATTGGAAAACAGATGGCACTGATTGCTATCACGTTCGATACTCTATAGAGGTTATTTTGATTCTCGACTTCAGGGAGAAAAATGTAGTGCACCTCTGTGGACTTCTGACCTCGCAAACGTTGTCTTTATTTCCAGTATTTACAGAAAAGGAAAGACATAATGGCACGTGCTGTTAATGACACAAAGAAGAGCATGCAGGCCGTAAGTAGTAGTGTAGACGGTCACTTCTAGATGGGGGGGGGTGTGTGTGTGCTTAGCTGTTACGCACCACAGACAGGTTTATTCACACTACTGGCTGTTTATCTCTTTGCACGCGCACACGCAGAGAGAGAGAGAGAGAGAGAGATTATATGACAAGTTCATGTGGAGCCACAATTTTTAAAAAAGTATATTTTTCAATCATAAAGCTATTTCCTAATGCAACATGCTAACATCTGGATGTAAGAGGTAATTTAAATGAAGTCAATGTTGGTGATTGTGGGATTCTTTCATTGATCCCTAACTTATTTCCCCCCCCCCTCAATTCTCATCTGGGTTATCATGACGACGACAGTGAAGGCAGAGAGCAGAATGAGTGTTGTAATGAACATTTTGATGTCTTTTTTTTCTCGGTCAGTTCATCTGTTTGAACAGTTCTGTAGTAATGTAATGGTCTAATTGAAGTACATTATTACTGCCATTGACATGAAGGTAATAATAATAGTCCAATTTGCATAAATTTGTGTACAAGTGCTTGCTGGGGAAAAATAGTCTTAATTAATGTCTTAAGCTAGATTTCTGAAACTTGATTAATGAATATCTCATACAAAGATGAGGTGGTCCATAAGTACCTTCACCCAATGTTATGATGTGGGTGGCAGTAAATGGTCAACATGCTATTGGGTTCTGTGAGTCAGTTGTTGAAGGAGCAGTTTGTTCCTCAACCAGAAGAACAGTATTATTCAGTTAACGAGGCTGAACAAGATGGGGCCCAAGCACATTATGTATTAACAATCTGTGACTCTGAATAGATGGATAGGTAGAGAATCTGACACAACACCAGCTGCTAAAGTGGCCTCAGTGCAGTCCAGTCTGACCACTAGTGCCTTTTCACCATGAGACTACTAAAAGGAGATAGTGGGAACAACGTGGTACAACAGTATAGGTGAATTAAAACCTGCTGTGTTCCACATTTCCTCCTGTTAAACCAGCTCAGCTTAAAAGAGTCTTACAGGGACCTTGTGCTACGTAACTTCACGTCATGACAACATTGGCATGCACGTGGCTTCACCAGACATGTATTAGGTAGGATTGAAGAGACTAATTCTTTATTTGATCACAAGTTATGCATAAAATTTTTTTAACAAAAAACCTATTATAACTATTGTAGTTTCTTTATCCTTAACTTGGGGTGGGGCACCTGGGAAATAGTTTAGTGAAGTTAGAAATTCTTGTCATTTACAGTATTTATGTATAAGAAAACAATAGTCTTAGATTCTTTAAGGAAATGTAATTTTTGGCATAGTTTCACCAAATTTTAATTCTGAGTACATAGTGTTTTAATATAAGTTCCCAAAGTTAAGTCACCTCCCTTGAAAAATTTAGATTGAACAGTTGTTGGAACACTTCCTACAAATTGACTGGACAGCACCACAGGTAATGATTCCTGCTGCTGGATAGAAGTGAGCAAATGCTCATAAATGGCCGGACCAGGTCTGTTGAACACTGTACCTGCCTTTATCATCTTCTAGAGAACTGGCTGCGTTTTTGGTCCAGACAGGGTTGGTTAAGACAGACTCGAAATATGCAAAAATAATACCAATGTCAAAGATGATTACGTACTTAGTAAAATGAGTTTTTTGTTGTTGTTTGTTGTTCTATAATGTGTGTATGCTACTGATGTTGGCTGCATTCTCTGTGAAATGGCTTCTGTTGCTGCTTTTAATTTGATTGTAGCACTTCAGTGTTTCTCCAGAGTACTGCTTTGTCTGGTTGCTCACCTCAACTATATTTTTAAGCAGTTTAATGTTTTTACTTTGTTTCCTTTGCTAATGATGACACAAGTTTATGAATTTTAATAGTTAAAAAAAGAAGAAAGAAATTAATTTTTAACCTTTCTAGAATTTGAAAAAAAACACAAACTGCTGCAACATAGTAAAGTTAAGTTCTGTCTAGTTCTTTTAGTCAAATATATGATAAAACCTTTTGATTTTCTTCATACTCTCTTCTCAGGTGGGCTTCAGTTTTATCTTCAGAGGGGGCGTTCATTAAAAACTGTTATGTAGAATTACATTCACCCTCTCATTGTTAATTAAGTGATCATCTCTCTCTGGTTTATACTGACAGCTTGGATGGCAGCAAGACTCCGCCGTGGCTCCCATAGAAGATGCAACACCGGAAAAAGACAGTAACAAATTGAAACTTTTGACATCAGCCAAAGCAGAACTTTCAGAAGCTGATAAGTTTAAGGTATGGTTTTCTTTTCTGTTTTTTGATTATGATGGTAGTTATGAGTTTGTCAACTGAATGAACAAATCCTTTCACTTTTAGTTTTTTTGTATAAATTTGAAAAATGGAATCTGTCTGCATCTCTCTTGTCTGTAACAGCGGTGATCTAAATGTTAAGCAGCATATTCAAAATAAAGACAGATAAGTTTAGTGTTTACCGTTCTATTATTTATTTCAAAGTCAGTTATTCTTTATTCCTTTTATATATGATCAGGTGGAAGTTGAGACAACTTGACTTTTACTGAACTGGTCTGACATATGTAGCTAAACTCCTGTCAGCCTTTGTTGAAACAATAGTGAAAAACATTAAAGACAGACAGGACTTCAATGATACACCTTGTTAGTTGTACAATTTTTCAAGGTTAATTATTAATTCTGGCTTGCATTCAGAATAGGAGGAAAGGATTTTAAAAGTTACTTTCTTTTCATTATCAGTGTTCTCTTCAGTCTTCTTATCTTTCTCTCCCTACTCTTTTATAGCATCACATCTTTATCCTTTTTCCTACCTTGCTGTTTTGTTTTCAAATTCTCCACCGGTAGCAATAACTAGAGACCTAAAGCTGGGCATTTCAAACTTTGAGGTGGCATGGTTTTCTTCTTTCTTCCTTTCAATAAAATCTGATCTAGGATCCACAGAGTCCGTTGCGCCAACCTCAGAGTCCACTGTACACCAAGGAGCGGGATCCATTTGCAAAGTTATCCAGTCGAGAGAGATGTGGTGGTGGACAAGCCAGCAGCAAAGACAGTGTTAAAAGCTTTGGTATGTATTGAGAGAGGAAGAACATCCTATGATCAGTACTGACTACCTTATATTTTTTTGTAGTTTCATTATTCCAATCACCAACTGATGCTAATATTCAGACGTGGTGGTGATGTTGGAAAGGCAAAAAAAAAAAAAAAATGTATATACAGGTATACCTCTAAGGTGTTCACAAAACCCACTTCATTCTCAGAAACTTTGGTGTCAGTGGTAGTTTCAACATGAGGCGAATGGGGAATGGGTTCCAGTTCTTTGCTATTCTGTATTTTGCATACTGCACAAGTCCAATAAATATAACATTAAAAAACCTTTACCGTAGATACACCTTCAATAAAACAACTACACCCCACCAGTGACTCGTTGGAGCTTGCAACACTGTGTTTACCACTGTTGCCAACCATTGCTCTGACTTGGCAACTGGATGAGTGTTGTTAATTGTGTGCTGAGCTGCCAGGATCCCGGTCTGATGGACCTGGTCCTGGTTCTTGTAGTTGCTGAGTAGAGGACTTCTTTTTGATGAATGCGTCGAGTGTCGACTGTCTTGCCGCCTTCCTCCTTCCTTTTAAAATCTCACGTCTTTCAACACTGCTTTCTTGACTGCACTGCTGTGTTCCCAGTCTGGGCCACAAGGCCTCCATTGCATCCATAATCTTTGTAGTATTTTCAGACAAAAATTTCGCAGTTAACACCTTTTCTGGCATCTCATCGGCAACTTGGTCTTGTTCAACTCTCATTGGCTGTTCCTGCTGCATTAGTTCTTGCAAATCTTCGTTGGTAAGTTACTCCTCACGAGAGTCGAGAAGCTCTTTGCACATCATCATCGTCTACTCAATCAAATTCTACTGCCCTTGCTAGTTTAACATCGTCATTTTTAATTGCTGACATCTCGGTGTCAAAGCCAGAAAAGTCACTGGCGACATCTGCCCACAGCTTACACCACACCCCATTCATGCACTTGCTTGTCACCTCTTGTCAGGCATCTCTGATGTTATCAGTTGTTTTCATTATGTTATAAGATTTCCAAAAATCTTTAATTCTCCATTACGCTGCTCCTCGTGTGAGTTAATTTCTTAGCTGATAAACCTGCCATTTTAAATGAAGCTTTTATACCGTCTGCTTGGTCTAAGATTGTTTTCGACATGGACTGAGCCGTATCTAGCGAGTGCCACATTTCACTTCTCCCCTGCCTCAGCTTGTCAGTGGCCTGCATCTTTACATCCAGCAAAACAGACTACTGCTTATTTTTAGGCATGCATGCATCACTACCACTTGATGGCCGCTTGGCTGGCATAGGGGCGGCTAATAATGAATATTTTCAATAAAAAATGGGAAATGGTGAGAAACAATCCATACATGTGTCAGGCGTTAGGTTTGAACTGATGGTGTTTCTTTTCCCTTCTTTTCTTGTGTGTGCCGCACTTTGTTCTGATTGGCTGAAATCTAAAACAGAAGACTAAGGTCCATGTGTTCTTGTTGGATCCCATTATTTTATTTGTTTGTGTTTTTTTAAATTATTTTCTTAAAAATTTAAGCCCCCCACCCAAAAAAAAAGAAGACTGGAGAAAAACTAACTTTGTAATAAAGAAGCTTCGTCGCCAGAGGTATGCCTGTATGTATGTATGTGTGTGTGTGTGTGTATATATCCTAAATGGGAACTTTCTTTTCCCCACCATATATTTCTTTTCACTAACATTTTGTATATTTTTCCTCAATAAAGTGCAACATTCCACCCCTTAACCCTATTCCTGCCAGTGCTCACTATGTTGATCCCCAGTAGGGATTGCTTAGAATGTTGGTCATCGATGAAGTGATCCCCCGAAGCAGGCAGGGGTAGGGTTAACTGATGTGGAAATAATTGAACGTTGGTTTTATTAGTAACGTGAAATAAAATGTCTGGACAGGTGGGTTCTTGAGCTCTACAAGCAGCAGCGGTGGGAGGGGGGGGTTAGAAAAAAGGAAACTGAGCCTTTTATTTTCTTTGGTACTGTAATTATAGATCTGCAGACTAATAACAATACATGCGTATTTTCTAGGGTTAACTCACCTGTGAACTTGAACTGTGGTAGGTTGCTTACTTTGCTTTATTAATTGTTTTTATTATTATTATTATTATTGTTTGATTTTGTTTTTGTCTGTTAATAATAATTTTTTTTCCTTTTAACTCTTTATCAAAACCGTTGTCGGTACACTGCTGTTCTGTATAGTGTAGCATCTATTCTTGATTTAATTTTCTGGTTTCTGTGAAATGCAAGTCTTGTTTGTCATGTGCTCTGGTGGCAAGCCAGGGTTCTGTTTCTCTAGAAGCCAGTGCTTTCAGGTAAAAGTCTTTTATTGGTACTACTATAGTGTGTTGTTGTTGTTGTTGTATACAATCAGGCAAACAGGGAGGGAGCCAGTCTCTTCAGACAGGTCATGTAAGACGCAGCTGGTCGACACAAGACCTCTCTAAAGCTTCACCAAGTAATCAGTCAGTGCTACACACTGGAGGAGGAGGGTTGCAGAGTCAGTCGAAACGGAGTTCCTCATCCCTCATCAAATATGGTAAAAACAGTGCGCCTAGAAAAATGACTCCTAGCCGCATTCCTTCTCGGAGCTTGTCTCCATGCCAGCAGAAGAGTAGTGATGCCAGCTGCAGCAGCAAGAGGGGTAAAGGTGCCTGAAGGAAGGAGCATGGGATTAACTTCTTGCTGACTGATTTGATTAATTGCGGAAACTCACTGGCTTTTGGTTTTAACTGGGAGCTTTGGTAGAAATGTTGCATGTTCATGGCTTTGTGATTATTAACGTTTTGTTGGTTGGTTTCCTTGACTATAACAAACTGTGGCTGGCTCTGTGACAGCATCACTTAATCAGATAACTAATCCATAAAAAATATACCAGGAATTCTCTCTCATTATATTTAAAAGAATAAGTTTATTATTATTATTATTATACTTCATGCTAAGATAGTACACTTAGAACAATAACTTCTTTGCTTTGCATGCATAGCCCCGCTTCCAGAGAGTCTTAGAGTGAAGGTTAAGAATGAAAGATTTAGTCCAGTGTTGTTGTTGTTATCTATTTTGGAACAACAGACATAGGAAATACAAAATGATCACATTTTTAGTTAGCATTTTGTGAATAGTAATCCTAATAATATTAGTACTTCATTACCATTTCATTGTGAAGATATAGCCAAATAACTGTAGCAGCATAGCAAAGAAAATGTATAACCACTTAAATAGATAATTCAAAATTAAATTCTATCCTTTGGATTAAATGAAAAACAAACTACATTCTACTGTGACAACCATTAGATGCTGACCATAGATGTTGCAGATTGCCAAAATATGATGGAAGATCAGAGATCTATCCATTATGTACCCAAATTTCAGGATGGGCATCTCTTTGGCCAGTGATGCTGTGTCAGTTTCTGCTGTTTCTCTTTTTGGCAGCCACATGACTGTCTAATGACAGCACACACAACCACAGAATCAGGCTGTCCCATTCATCAGAAAGCCAATCTGAGCCTGGTCAGCAACAGTGAGGCCAAAATGGTGTTCTGGGTTGCTTTAGTTTGGAATATCCAGAGCAGGGCGCATCTGATGGCTTCTAGCTCCATTAAGATGTTGCTTGTATGCGTAGTATGAGCACCAACTTCTTTGTGGATTTGAATATCTCTGTAAAAAAGTAGGAGCGCCCCCATCTAACTAATCCTGCCGTTGGTGAGACCATGCCAAGCCTGTGAACATATCCCTACAGGTGCTGTTGGCTGCTTCATCTGGTCGCACTCTGCAACTGGTCAAAGCGGGTGACATTTTTTTGTGGATCCTGAAAGTTGCCATATCTCACCTGTCAGTTTCTTATGGGAAGTATCTGTTTGGGGGGGGGGGGCCATTAATCTGAATAATGATTGGGATACCAGTGAAAATGCGAGAGAAGTGGTGTATGACTGCTAGAAAATTCATACGTAAAGTTTATTTCTAACTTTTCATAGAAGCATCCTCCTCTATGCTCGATGAATTGCTTTATTGGTGAATCTACAATTATGGTTGCACTGGTATTTTCTCTTCAAAAGTTGCAGGGAAGTTGGCATCCACTTTTTTTTAAAGATGGTCGGTACTAAAGTAAGTGTTGTTTTTGTGATGATAAATCTGCAATACCTACCTGAATTGCCAGCATCATTGTGGGAGTTCTCCGTAAACCCTGCTCGTTTGCTGAGGTGTTGATGGCAGATTACTGCCAACAACCAACCAATGTTTGATTAACCCAACATCTGTAACACCTGAAACAGACAGCGCAGGAATAAAATCCACCTGTTAATTTTGAAAATTCTAGCAATCTGCCCATATCTTTTTTTTTAAAATGTCTTTTAAATTTTGATTGTGTGGTTTAAAGACCATCAAAGGGTTTGGTGCCCTTTTAAGTATTCTGACCCCTAAAAACAAAATGAAAACCAAAACGATGAGTTTTGTAATTTCAGGTTTCCGCTGGGCTGATTGAAATTCCAGCTGCTGTCTGGTACTCGGAATCATTTTATTGTTGTCGTTTGTTTGTAACAAAATTCTGGAAAATTAATAGATCTATTAGTCGTGTACTAACAGAAAGCACACGTGTTAAGCATAGCCAAAAGGATGCGACCTTCTAATGACTTGGCTCAGTTGGCCGACGGACTGTGGTTCCGTCTGGTCCAGAGGTCGTGGTTCATTTAGCCCTTCGGGATGGCTCTGCAGCTGTGTTGGAGTGTAACGTATGTAATGTGAATATACTGTGTGTGTGTGTGTGTGTCTCTGTGAACAAACCACACGCCGCTTTGTGTTTGCAGACCAGTCTCAGTTATATACATCACCATGACAGTCCAACTTCAGTTGCTCAGACATACTGACAATTCCTTTTCTTTTGGTCTCCTCGACTCAAAAGTATTTTCTGTGGTTACAAATTTGCCAGTTTTTTTTTTTTTTTTAAGCAAAATATTTTAAATATCTTGAATAACTAGAATTGTTTAGTTAGGCATATGATCTTTTCGTTGTTACAAACAGAAGTCGACTACAAATTATTGTTTCAGCAAACATGAGAATTATGGACTATTTTACTTGTCGCCAAAAGTTTAAATAATTCAGCTGTCTTTAGGATTTTGTTTTCATAAAGAAGCTTCGTGTACAGCAGTTTATCAAGAGTGAGTGGAGAAGGGGTAAACATTAGAAATATGGATCTACATGTACAAAGAATTAGTATTTAATGATAAATGTTGTAGAATCGGTTATTCTTCCAGGTTTGTGACATCATTGCTGGAACAAATGGGGAAAGGGATAGATCATTTAAATGTCTGTTGTGGCATCTCAGGTTTGGAACATGAGTAGCTGAGAGTATTAATCCAAACATATTATTAATAATAATAATAATATGGGGGTTATGTGTTAGGAGTGAAGTTGTTTTGTAAATGTAGCAATCATCAGTTGTCCATTTTGCTATATTCTCATCACTTTTCGATCTTAAGATTACATTTTTTAAATAAGTATCTTTGATGACACAGCGGAGTGGCACTGGACACTTGCATTGAGCACAAGCTAAAATCATGATACAATCCCAGGTAAATGCTTATTTTAATATAGAATTTTTACCTGTGAGCCCAGCCCCCCCCCCCATTCTTGAAAGTAAATGTTTCATCTAAGAGATCATGGATAACTCTTAAGATAATGCAGCTTCTAAATTATGAATCAGCTTGGCCTGTGTCTTTATATAACATTAAATGATAATGATGAAAAATGTGTTAGATCAAAATATTACATCGATTTTACCTTTTTATACCACAAAAAACGAAATTGTTAAGAATTGTATACTGGTGAAGGCAAAGACAATTTCCTTGGAGAATAAATATCTTTGTATGCAGAGATTCATCTAGACGTTCAGATTCTCCATAGTTTGTTCAGCATCTAGCACTTGGTGGGTTGGCCAGCCCCTGAAGGCATTGTGTTTTTCAGACTGCAGATACCTGGTTTATGATCTCATACCATAGAAGTAGAATGTGTATATTATTCATTTATTTGTCTGCCAGACAAAACCACTACAGAACCTGCTGTGTGATTGTTCTTTGATAAGACTGGAAGGAATGAATTTCTAATAATGCTACTTAAAGATTTGTCCCCCCCCTAATGGTTTTATGGTCAGGGGAGTGTTTATTATCTAAATCTTTTTTGTGGTGTTTTTTTGTTCTTGAATTTATTTTGGATTTTTAAATATTTTCTCAGTTTTAATCAGGGACTTCAGTTAGAAATAGGCAGATTCTCTATCTTCTTCTGCATCAGGATGAAGATGAACAAAAATAGCCCAAAAGTTTGCATCGAGCTCTCCCTATGTATCCCATTGTCGTTTTTTTCCTATGATATGACCTCGTTTCTTCACGAGGTGGTGTTGCTTTGAAAAAGAGCTTTAAAAGAAGATGAAGCTGGAGCATAGAGCTTTTACTATTTATAAATACAAAAAAAATTATAACATGAAAGAAAGTCCACATGGTTGGTGTGTGTTTTAATATGGCATCAATAAGGAAATAGTGCTAAGTAAAGCTGTTTTGTCCTGTTTACAAGATTAGCCTGGAATACCAGGAGGGTTATGATAGGGGGAAAAACCCTTAGCCTCTTGCCTAATTCTCTGGACTTGATTTAACAGTTCCACAAACTGAACTCGATAAACTTGCTTCCTTCACCTCATCTATTTAATCCCGTGGATGCAGACACACGTTGCCGATTATCTACAGTTGCTAATACTAAGGGCCACAGTTACAAATTAGCTGAGATTTCAGCACAGTTAGATATCTATCTGTTTGTTTTGTTGTTTAACCCTGGCGATAGGGCGGACCACAGTGCTGTGGTGTCTGCCAGAAAGTGTTGCAAATCCTGCACTACAAGAGACCGGGCACTTCTGTACATGCAAGGGAAATCTTTACTAGAACTTTTTTCGTTTGTTTGTTTGTTTAAGATGCGACAGGAAACCAGGGCGTCCCAGATGAAACCCAGGCGGCCAGCTAGTGAAGAATGGCCAGAAGAAACCCTCCCTGCCAGAGAGAGAGAGAGAGAGCCAAATAAGACTGGCCTTTGACTTCAGTAGTCCATAGTCTATTGTGCCTCCCATGTAGTAACAAGAATGCAAACGGGCAGCCATTGTGGCTATCAGGTTAACTTTAGCTCAGTCTTCAGATTCTGTTGTTGTTGCTTCCCTCATCATCTAGAAGTAATTTGGTAATTCTAGTACTGTTTCACTTTAAACTCATCAGTCTGCCTTTCGTAATGTAGGGTTGTTTTTTCTTCAGAAGGCAGCTAAGCTTTTAAGGTAGCTCTCAGAATATTGGATGTGCATAGATGGAGTGAAGCAGAAATTACTCTCAGAAACTGTATTCCCAAATGCAATTGCTTAATTTTGGATGAATATGACTCTGTAGGCCTTTCTCCTGTTTTAAGATGACATTCCCATTCTGTTCAGATCACTTGCTATGTACTACATTAAATATGTGAATTGTTTTTGTGAGTATATTGGAAAGATAATGTCTACAGCTATTTCCCTTGTTAACAGAATGTTTTTCTGCTCCCATTTACCATTCTAAACAGATCTCATTCTGAGAGTTGTAAAATTCTCAATCTTCACTAATTTAATGACTTTCTTGATCAAAGAATTCTTTTGTACAAGATTCATGCTCCTAAACCAATGATGTTCCATTGTAATCTCTTCTCTTGGAACTTCGATGTGCTAGTTTTAATTTAAGCCTTGGATTTAGATGGAACCAGATTTATTTTCATTTAGCTATTACACGCTGGATTAAGAAATGTGATCTTAAGTGGCACAATAGCAGGCAGTTATTATTTTAGTTTCTTACTAACATTACCAGAGTAGGTTTTCAGAGGAAAACTGACACAATAGCTAGTTTGGCAGCTTGCAGAAGCGACAAAATTGCATCTGGTCTTGTCTTTCAAAAGCAATTTTATGAAGCAGGTAATTCCATAGATTGATAGATAGTAAGCTATTTGTCTTGAAATATCCAGTTGAGTATAAAGAATAGAAATTTAGAAAGATTTACTGAAAGTAGCCTAAATTTTTTTTAGTTTTAGGTGTAAATTGTCGGTCAAGTCGGAGAATTACATGTGAGGCTTCATGGCTGACATCATTAACCCCCATCACATCACCGTTACTTGGTACTTATTTCCTTAGTGATGCCATGGTGATAAACATCCACCCAGAATTGTTCTGAAGTTTTTATTTCCGTTAAATAATATCAGGGTTGGTCCAGGGTATTTTCTATTTGACTTCATGCGCACAGTGGGCTATTGCACCATAATTACATGAATAAATAAACTTCGCATATGACTGACAGTGTATTATTTACTTAGCTAGGCATAATGTTTTGTTGTGCATCTCCTTTCTGCATGTGTCGTTGAATGAAATGTTTAATAGATTTTATAGTTGGCTACATTCCTCGTGTTGATGTTTTTTTGGATTCGCTGTTGTACAAAAGTATTTGGTAATGTGACAGTATAGTGCATTTAACACTCACATTGTATTTCTGTTCACATTTGAAGTTACTGTAAAACTTTAATGCAATTGTGATACTAATGAACTTTTGAAATTGGTATTTGATTCATAAAAGCCATTGGTTACTTAACTAGACTAACTGCAGTCTGTTTTCTTTATTCTGAAGTGTTTAAAAGTGGGGTGTATTGAAACAGAAGGAACTTTCTGTCTGCTACTTATTGAGAAAAAAATTCCCGCAATGCAGCACTGTGAATACAACCAACAACTAATGCTAACTGTGATGATATTCACAATTTAAAAAGCAGAAAGAAAAGGGCTATGTCCCCTATTTAAGTTCGGTATTCCTCGTACCCCACTTATGGGAATCTTTCTTTAATTATCAGTTGAGTAAAACAAACAACATTTTAGATTCCATACACCTCCATTTTAAGAGATAAAAAGGGAAATTACTTGTAGTGCTTTTATGCCGTTTTAATCACTTTGCATGATATTCTGCAGTTTTTCATGAATTAGTTCTTTTCTGAATTTAATATAAATATTAAATCTATTTATATTTTTTAATAGTCAGTTTAATGGAATTAAGGATTGATGAGCAGGGTGAGAACAAATCAAAAGATCTTTCATCAGGACAGTCACAGAAGTCCGGAAAACCTCGGAACTCTATTGGGAACAGAAAGAGCAGATCTGAGCGGAATTTGATGGCAGTGATGACTGACACGGTGAAACTTACAGAACCACCCCGCGTCAACCAAGACCGTCATGCGTACTGGCAGCAGACTGAAAGTTCTTTGGCCAAAGTGGCAAAAGGCACGGTCAGCTTGCCGCAGAACAAGGAGAAGAAACCGGTTTTTCTGCCAGCCGCCACTACGTTATCAGTTCGCTCGGTGAAACAACGAGCAGGGAGATCAAACAAAGCCCATCTGCTTTCTTCGAAGCTGTCGTCGTGCATGTCTGTTCCGAACTTGGCAACAATCAAAGATGAAGAAGAACCAGAATCTAACTTGAAAGGGCTGTCCGAGTTTTCGCTCAGCGTTCCAATGTCAATAAGCTGGACGAGACCTCTGAAAGCAGCAACTCTATTTCTTCAGATGGCTGCAGCACCAACACTTCAGACAGCCTGGAGATCCACAGCCGACTTGACTCGAGGGAAATGAGCTCAAAGTTGAAACGTAGAGCAACAACAGGTGGTGTTGACAGTGATGGGTCCAAAGAAATAAACAGAACTAGTAGGGTGTTGTCTGCTTCCACCTCCATTACTCATGCAAAAGGCAATCCCTCAAAATGTACAGCACGACACATGCGTAGATCTATTCCCGAACTGTCCATTGAACAAGCTAAAGATATTCTCAGAACTCCTTCTAGCACATTAGAAAGATCCCTGTCAGCTACTTTAACCAGAAAGAAAACAGCTGTGAAAGATGTTTTAGCAACACATTTGACAAGTGAGAGCTCAGACAAACTATCTTCAATGTTTACAAGCAAGAGTGTAAAGGAATCCCAGCACAGTAAGGAACCAGTACTGAAGCTCAATGGCAGTTCTACAGAGAAACATCAGAGCCCAGCTGTCACTTCAAAAGCCATATCAGCTGCTTTGAAAAAGATGACTCTAAAGTATTCCAAACCCTCTCTTGCAGCGTTAGATGTTAGCCCTAATGACCCCCCAGAAAGGGACTGTCCATCAAGGCTGCATTTAATTTCAGGACCAAGTGCTACTGTCACCGCCTCTTCACAGGGACTTGTTTCAGCGAGTAGTTTGAATACTGACCCTGACAGTAAGTGGACCAGTCGTATGGTGGTCCACCAGTCGTCGTTCTCATCCAATTCTTCCAGCAGCAGCCTGGACATCAATCACGAACCGGCGCTGAATGTGCGAAGCAAAGTAGCTCTCTTTGATTCGCAGGGATCTTCTTCGCAGCCCGCCAGGCTGGTGCCCAAACCTACAGAATGTTATCAGCAGTCAAGAAGTTCATCCGCATCGCCTTGCCTGCCCAGCAACAGTCTTCCTCCCACACTTTCGGATACAGACAACGAGGAGGAGGAAGTGAAGCGTCCAGACAAGTCCCGATCTCGCTCGCCGGTGTCACTTATTGTCAGCGATCAAAGCATTAAGAACAGGTGGGTAGGCCCTAACCACTGCTAAACCAACCCAACCTAAAGTTACAGTTGCACCTCATATCACACACCAAATTACAACCATTGTTGTTGTTCGCCTTTCCTAATCTTCAGACGGGAGACCGACGTGTAAACCAGCGATGTTATGCGCATTTCATTTTAAAAGAAAATTCATAGCTAATCATCATTAAACCGAGTTTGCTACAAAGACGTGATTTGCAAAATGAAAGGGGCGACATTCCCACAAACTGCTGAATGTCTAGCGTAGAATTTAGAAGAAGAAAAAAATTTTAAAAAAAAACGCAAACACAAATTACTTTAATTGGAAAAATTAGGACAAATTAAGTCATTTACGTGAAAATTCACATTAAATCAAAAACCCAGTAAACAAAGGTGGTGTTTCTATTTTTGCCATCATGGGGGTAGAGTACCTTATAATTCTAAATAACGCACTTTTAGACTATGGGTTAACGAAATCTGAGAAATGTAGCATTTTTGGAGAGAGACTTTTCATTTCTTTATCCTGTGCAAATGTATGAGTAGGGGGGGGTCAAGGTCAGCTGAAGTGATCCATATGCAGGCTGTGTATCTGATCAGTTTGAACTAAGTGCTCTTACATGCGGTGCAACGTTAATCAATAATCAGAAGGAGAAGGAAAAAAAAAACGTTATGCTGGCTTACGGATAAATGTCAGACCCAGCACGGCTGATGTTTTGCTTGGTTACTAATTACACCTGACAAAGCGTTGTGCATAAACAGTAATGAAAGCCAGATATTTTAAGCTGCCTTAAGCCGGGGTAAACAATCGAGGTTTAATACCAGAGGCGTCATTTTAATGCTAACCTGTTGACTACTATTTTTTTTTTTTTTTTGGCTATATAAAATCTTACCAACACCAACAAATTGTGTTGTGATCTAATCACATGGTTTCTCTACAGCAAACCACCAATCGTTTGACTCAATTTCTTCATTTCTCCATCTGACTAGTAATAGTTCTCTTGATATCCCATCAGCTCCCTATTTTCAGTTTGTCTTCCATTACCCGCTGTTATAAAATCTAAATTCGCTTGACAACTCCTGAAACTTAACTGACTCGCTACCTTTTTGATCCAGCTTTTATATAGATGTAGTCCTGGTTATCATTTAATGCTAGCTGTCCAGCAGTGTTGCTGGTGGTCGGGCAGCACCAGGTGTATCTTGAACCAGACAGTTTGGAAACAAGCTTCAGATGATGATTTTACAGTGTAGGCTGAATGAGGCTCTGCACTTTCTAGCTTTAGACGTCCACGGTAAAACTTTTTTGTTTATTTCTCTCTCTCTCAGTGTGGCTTTGACAACACCAATGACAAGTCCATTGGAATCATTGACACCTACAAAAACTGAGCGAGGAAACTTCTTTTTACCTGTACACTCACCTTCATCTGTGACCGAGCATTTGTCAGCAGGTAAGTTTTTTTTTTTTTGTTGTTAAATTTGTTTTAAACACTGCTATTATTTCTCACATTTAAAATCTGTAGTAAATGTGCTGTTGTCAACAAATTTCTGTAAGTAGTTTCTGCTTTGATCATGAATACATTCAGTTCATCTCCATCTATGGTTTTTTCCCCCTCATTTAAAGCTATAAATTGTCATGTTAATCTGTGACTCTCGCACCATAACCAGGGTTTAAGTAAACTGTACCCTTGCCAGCCAACTTGTAGGCCACTTTTCTTTTTTGCCTACATGTCATCACAGCTGAGATGCCAAAATCTGCACATATCCTGATCAGTGCTCATCTGATTTAGATTGGAATCCCCAGATAGGTGTAAAATACTACAGGAGAAGGGGCACACAGAAATGGCACTGTTAGAAGTTTAACCACTCGGAGAGTGTTCTGTGCCAGGGAAGCTTGACAGCCTGCCATTAATGTTCTTGATTCAGGTTTTTGTTGCTTTTCCTGAACAGCATTCCAGCAGACAAAGTGCGAATCTTCATTAATTCATTACTTTGAAATAGCTGCCCAAACAATTTACATTTACCTGCTGTTTTCTGTACAGTTTTCCTTGTCTAAAGTTACCAGACACACTGAAAATTGGATGAATTTTGTATGGTCGCTTGACCTTTCCAAAATGAAGAGTGCAGACCATCGCTCCTTAATCTCATACTGTAAAAATACTCTTGTTCCTTTTATATAAGAACATGCCATCCCTCTGGTTTAAAATAAAGTTCGTGGATTAAGATATGCCATTAGGAGTCAGCACTATCCTTGGAAGTTAATAAGCTTACTTTCTAAAATGATAATTTTAGATAAATCACTACATTTTAACAGTTAACATAAATTATATTTTTGCCTGAGCAGTTACGGTGCTCACTTCTCATCTTGGCAGCATAGGTTGGAATCCTCATGGTCTTTTACAGGTGAGTCGGGTGTGTGCCACAATAAAGAATACAGTATAATTTAGATAACACGACTTTTTTTTTTCTTTGTTTCCTATGTAGAAAAAGAATATTGGAGATCTTTTGTAAGCTAGGAAATTGGAAACTTTTCAGAGGAATGGGATATGAATTGTTTTTAACTTGGAATTAACATCAGTGTCGTGTTTTTCAGATGATAACCTTGAGTGCAGCAAGAAGTTGGTCAAAGAGTTGAACTCGAATGTTAGGAAGTTGATTTCCCTGTATCACAAAGTGAGACTCTTTACTAGTTGGAACATTTGTACAGTTTGTTTGTTTTTATTTTTAAAATTTCTGAAATCCAAATATTAAATTTTCACTATATTTAAATGAAGAAAAATATATTTAGTATTATAATTATGATTTTAGTTGGTACATTTAATGGGCTGGTTGGTAGTAACTGGTGGCATAACTTTGTATGATATTTTAAAATAATTCTTAAGTGTAGGAAATGGAAATGTAGTGGTGCTGATAATAGGAAAGAAGGTATGTCCTGCTTATTGGTGGTTCATGGTGGTTGTATAAAAAAACAAGACTCAACAGTTGAGGTTATGGATTTAATGCTGGTTTTGCTATGAAAGAGGCTATCAAATAGCTTGATGATGGTATTAGTGATATTGATGTCTGCTCACCAGAACAGTTGTACAGATTGGCCAGTCAGAACAGGTACTGAAGCATACAATTAAAGGGTAGAAATGCTAGAGTAAATCCAGTAATTAACCCATCACTAACAGTGTTCCATTTTTATCTTAACCACAGTAGTTCATCTCAGAAACTCTCTTTTTTTATCAAATTCATTAGGTGTCCCAACAGAGTGACCAACAGTCAAGAGAGATCGCGAATATGCTGGACCGGGCAGTTCAAGAGAACCACCAGACTTTTGCTGGTCTTGCAGCTAGAACGCCAAGCCCCACCCAGCCAGGAGAGTGCCTGCCAGAAGAGAGCAGTGACATCTTGCCAGCAGTCAGATGTAAGATTAAAGAAAACAAGGCAATGAATACCCAGGTGACGCTGATGCCATCACTAGTTGATGATACAGCAGGTCGACTGCTCCTTGTCATGGAGCCCATGCTGCAGGAATACACACAGCGGTTTTGCAAAAAGGTGTATGAGCATTTTGGAAAGCAGGCAGTTGGTGCTGTTCCATCCGGGGATGATAAATAGCCAAAACTCCTCGTCCCTAATTTATTTCTATTGATGCTAATGGCTGCTCAAAGATTTCCTGCCAGTGAAACAGTTTTCTATTTGTTTCTTTTTAAATTAATTTTACATGTAAATAATGCAAACTGTTTGTTCCAGAAGAGCAGAAATGATGGGGAATGATTGCAATATTTTCCATCATTTTGATTGTTTTTTTTTTTGCAAGTTTTCAGAAGATGGTGCTTTGGACCATTTTTATAAACGTGCAGTTACTCAATTTTCCCTTGGACTAGCTAAACGTCTGGAACATGATGCAGAAAAATTGTCATATCTTTTCGTTGCATGTAGAATAATATACAGACCAAATCATGGGACCAGAACTAATCTTCTCTCTTCATACAGAATACACAGGTGTAAAGGTTGAGGGTGTCTACAATTATCATACCATCTTTGTTGTTCATAGATCTGTAAGAATGTGCATGGCCATATTATGCTTGTCAATATGTTGTTGTTTGGTTTTTCATTTTAGCATGTTCACCATACTTGCAAAGTCTAGTCTTGGGGAGTATCATTAATTTATTCTTGCTAAATCACTCATTGTATGAACACTGAGAAGGCTTTGGGAAGGTTTTTTTAAAATAATAAAAAAAAATGTAGTTATTGCATGTTTTCGCCCTTTAATATACATATCTCATTTACTTTCGATGTTTCATATTTTTTCCCCCAACAGCTTTGCACCAGAGCTGGTGACGAGGTGTCAAACATTTCACATTGTCCTACAGAGTCACCCTGATAGCACCAAATGGTGTTGGAGAGTTTAGTAGTGCGGTTTATACAGAAGCTGCTGTAGGAGTTCAGTGACAGGAGAGTGATGCAACAAAACTGCCGGATTTCTCAGGATATCACAGCAACCCAGAATTTACATTCCTATTTACCTTTTCAAAAAGTCAGGAAGCAGAAGCCAAAAAAAGAGAAACATTCCTTCAATTTGAAACTGAAGCTCGAGACTATAGGGTAGGGATTATGGTACCAGGTCAGAATACTTTGCATTTATGGTGATTCATACTTATTTTTTTGCTGTAGAAACGTTTAGGTTGTTTTTGTTAGTATTATATTTTTTTCCTCTCATTGGTTATTTGAAAAAAGGAAAGAGAAAAAAACAGTCACAGGAATTTTGCTTTCAGATCCTTAAAAAATGTAACAGAAATGAACTGCATTGGGATACAGGCAGTTTGCTGAAGTGTTGCTAAGAAAACTACTCGACAACCAACAGGGTGTGGTCACGACCATCTCAAGCTACATGCACAGTCTGTGCAAGATGTCTAACTTCATTAATCCTTAAGACGACAGCCCCCTTTACTAGGGACATTCAAGTAAAACCATGGTACTGGATACCATTATAGTCAGGAGGTTTGGCAATTTTAGAACTACTTTTAACCTTTGTTTTGTTAATATTGATAGTTATAATCCTTTCTGTTCTACTTTTAGTTAGTTTCTGACTGCACTAGCTGACCATCAGCAGCTCTTGGTTTTCTTTTTTTAATATTTTAAAACTTTTTACCAGATACTTGCAGTGGTGGTAGTGTGAGGGACTACTCCGGATAGATGTTCAGTCTAGAGTCCCCAGTAGGTCGGGCTATCCGTGAGCTTTATAATACCCAGTTTGACTCATGGCGGGGCACACGCTGCTCGCTGCCTCTGCTCTTCACATGGAGACCCTGCGGCCGGCAACAGCCAATCAGTGCGAATGTGATTGTGCCACTGTGGCAGAGAAGGGCTAAACCACTACAGTACCCCCCCCCCACCCTAGAGCGTTGAGAACTGAAGAACAAGCACTCGATAAAGAGAAGTATCTGGTCACTTTGTGCAGTCGAGAAAACGCACAGGTGGTTTGCGCTGGCGACCAGAACGTGTCTGAATGGGATTGGGGTTGAGTGAGGGAGGGTTACTTTGTTCCTGATGATGACTGAGGTGATTCACATGTCGGTGTTGAGGCACGACGGTAATAGGATGAGTAGAGTAGTCTACGAATGCAACTTTCAATCGATCGGTGCTTACCATCTCACATGAACCATTGCGATCGAGAACAAAAGTGACTTTGTATGGACCATCATAGGGTTGCTGTAGAGGTCATCGCACGGAATGGGCATGTACATAAATCACGATGAATTTGTTGTTGGTGCCATGTGGTTCTAGTGTCTGTTGGTTTGAGCTTAGATCCAGCTTCTTATGCTGCTATCTCTCATGTAATGTGGGAGTCCTCGACCATTTCGCTGGGCAAGCGGTGGTCAGTGTGTGCTCACATCCGAGGTCACAGAATTGCGCTCCACGGTCCGTACCTCGAAAAGGGCTACCCATGATTACATGAAAGTTTGCGCCACACTTTCTGTAATGGAGTCTACCTGGAAGAGGACCAACAATATCAACGTGAACATGTTTGAAGCGCACATCGGAAGTGGGAATTTCCCTGGTGCAGTAACCGTGTGTTGATACACCTTGCTTCGTTGACAATGTAGGCAGGGTTTTGCCCAAGCTCGCACATCCTTCTGGATACCTGGCCAAATGAATCAATCAGTAATTAATTGAGTAGTGGACCGGATACTCGGATGAGAAATAGAATGAAAGTTTCCAGGGACAAATGGTTGAGGTTTCCCAGTAGGTATGGCAACGTAACTTGTGAAACACAATTATGTAATGGTAACTCCTCAAACTATCAGCAACAACGTTGTTCTGCCCGTCAATATTGCAGATGTTGGTGGAAAACTGTGCAACAATGTCCAGGTGACAAGATTCATGAGGAGAATACCAATCAGAGGGTGATCGGTCAAAATGGTGAATTCGCGACCCTCAATATGTCGAAAGTTCTTCACAGCAAGGTATATTGCCAATAGTTCCAGTGAAAATGTGCTGTAGCACGTCTGTGCAGGTTGAAGTTTGCGTAAGAAAAAGGATAGGGGTTCAATACAGCCTGCAAACTCCTGCTGGAGTGCTGCACTGACAGCGGATTGGGAAGCATCAGTTTTAAACACCAATGTTGCTTGTGGCTTCCGGTGGCTCAAAGTAGTGCTCTTCGAGAAAGGATGTTGCCTTGGGCCGCCTTTCAGGAGGTCAGTGAGTGGTGCCAACAAATCAGCAGCATGTGGGATAAATCGACCGTAGTAGTTGACGAAACTGAGGAATCGTCGTAAGCTGCGTGGTGTTTCTGGCATCGGGTAGGCCTTGTCTTTGATAGGTTCAATGCCATTAGCGTCGATGTGTGTGGTGACTGGGAAAGTCAAGGCTAGACACACCGAGAAGTCATTTTTCCGGGTTGAGCATGATACCGTAAGCCCGAAGTTGGTCAAACACTTGGCAAAGATGAGACAGGTTTGCCTCCAGGTGGCAACTAGCAACAAGAATATCATCAAGGTAGACGAACACGAGGCCGTGGAGAACCTCATCCATGAACCGTTGGAACGTTTGTGCAGCATTTCTGAGGCCGAAAGGCATTTGAATAAATTCAAACAAACCGAAGGGTGTGATGACAGCTGTTTTAGGTACGTCCTCAGGAGTCATGGGAATCTGACGGTACGCTCGAACTAGGTCAATCTTGGAAAATACTGTCGTTCCATCCAACCCCAAGAAGAAACCATGTATATGGGGTATCGATCAGGCACTGTGACATTCAACGCACAGAAATCACCGCACGGTCACCAGTCACCGGATTTTTTTGGGACCATATATGTAGAGGTGCCGACCATGGGCTGTTGGACGGACGATTCCCAGGCATAGCATGTGCTCAAACTCTTTTTTGCCAGCCGTCGAACTTTAGCAGTGGTGGGAGGTCCATTCGTCACAATATGATGTACCACCTCATGTGTTGGTTTGGAAGGTTGCTGTCCAGTACACGTGATTTGCGGATATTCTGACAGCAAGGCGGTGTATTTATTGGTTGTTGGTAACACCATTCAAAGTCCAATTGAATTGACTGAGGTAGCAATACCTTTCCCCCATAAATTCATGGGCGCGTCAAACAGTTTACGTTGCCAGAGGTCAACAACAAGGCCTAACTGAGTGAGAAAAATCAATCCCGATGACTGGACGACACATGTCTGCTGCCATAAACCATGGGAACTGTCGCCGAAGGCCATATGTCTTGATAGGAGAGCTGTTAGCGGCCTGAATTTGAATTCAAGTAGTGTTTATCAGATCCAGCAGGGATCGGAAGCCGCTGGTGCTGTCATGGACGTAGAAAAGGCGACCAGTTGTCACCATTACTGGCTGGCCAGCCCATTTCCCAGATCAGTGTTCAAGGGTCTGAAAGCCTTGGGGTGGGTACACGGTATCGGCAGCTGCGCGACTCATCTCTGAAGTGTTGATGACACAAAGACCAGTTCCTTGAGATTGAACGGGGATGTCGTGGCTGTGGGTTTTGGCGTAGGCTGTTCACCTGGAGACACAAGTTGGCCACTTGCTCCTGTAATTCGTGCACAACTGGTAGGGTGTTGTCTTTTGCAGTGGAAGAAATGGCGAGTTGGTTGACTGTTCCTTTGTCTGCGACTTCTGCCAGTTTATCCAGAGGTGTGTCTGAATCCTGAACCGAAAGGATCACTGTAGTGTTAACTGGTAAACACTTCGACCACAGCTGCCATAGAATAGAGTTGTCTAGTTTATTTGAACTCACAAGCAAACGCATGTCAGAAGAGTTGTGATGGTGTGTGATCCCCAAGCTCAATTCTGGCTAGAAGCTGCTGGATGTGCGCTTTAAAACTGCAACTTTCAATTTGTCATAGGGTCCAACACATCTATGATCTCTGCAGTAACCTCTGTCGGTAGTTGAGGCGCGACGTATGAGAACATAGTTGACTGTGCCGTAATTCTATGGAAATGAAAGTAGACCTCAACCTGTGTGAGCCATATGTGGGAAGCTTAATGGCCCCACTGATCTCCAACGGACAAGGTGCAGGATCATATACGTTAACCTCCATAGTATTCATGATGGATCGACCAAATCAACAACAGAGTAGAAAATAGAAAAATTGGGAGTACTGAGATCATATCAAGATCACCAATTTGTGAGGGACTACCCTGGATAGATGTTCATTCTAGAGTCCCCGGTAGGGTCACGCTATCCATGAGCTTTATATTAGCCAGTTTGACTCATGGCGGGGGCATGAGCTGCTCGCTGCCTCTGCTCTTCACGTGGAAACCCCACAGCCAATCAGTGCGATTGCGCCACACCACTACAGTAGGTTTGACTGCTACTGTGGTCAAGTGTTTCTGTTGGTTACTGAGGTATATCACCCTTGCTGACCGACCACCATCACAAAATTAACAAATAGGAAAGTTGCATTATCTTGTCTAAAAAGCTGAAGCAATCTTATTTGCCTACCTGGCATGATTGTTCAGTGTAGCATATCCAATGCCGTTGGTAGGTGCTTTGAGGAGATAGGGATAACAGCTTTAACATTAGCTGAGACATCTCTTTTGCTTTTAAGTAAATGACTAAAATGTAATAATCCCAAGAGTATTGAAGTATGGTTATTGTTAGAAATTACTTGCAAAAACTTCCATTTGAATTTAAGATTGAAGAATTGTCAAAAGCTGAATAAAGTCCACTTACTCCAGCTAATAATATTAATGAATTCTTTACTTATAAAAGATTTTTAAATATTTTAACACATGTATCTACATTTTAAAGCATAACTATGTTTTATGCAAAAGATTAAATATGAATTAATCTAAGTACTTCTGATTGAAAATATCACTATGGCATTCAGATCCTAGGCTAGGAAGTACTTTCAGTTTAATCAACACCAACAGCTGGTTGAGTGAAAGTTGTTGTCAAAACAGAAAATTTTAGTTTAACCAGACCAATACACTTATCTACATTAGCTGAGTACAAGGCAGATCTGGATAGACAATATTGGTGTTTTGGATAATAGCTGAAAGGTAAAACAATGTTTACATTGTGCAGAAAGTTAGGTTTTAAAGTTAGTTGGATGGTATGATTTATTGTAGTAATTGACACTATTTCATGTGAATTGTTTTTTTTTTCTTCTTATCTTGCACGAAACACATGCATGTGCGTGAGTTGTCTCTCCTGATGATTTCTCAAGCAAAGATAAAGGGTCAAGATATATGCAAAATGGATTTTTAATTATTTACGCACTTTTTTGGTGCTGTGTAATCATTTATCTTGAAAGGCTTTACATTTTTTTTTAAAGATTTATAAGCATTCCAATTGTAACTTCTGAAGCCAGCACACGTGCGCTGCTGCTCACGACCCTGTGATTGTGCTTTGTTAGACCAGTTTGCCTTCTACTTCAGTATTTTCTAGGTTTCAAAGCGACTGCACGACACATTTTCCTGTCTTACATTTCCCAAACTTCAGATAATTACTGCGGAACATTGAATCCAGACATTGATAAATATGCAATGTGAGAAATAATTTAAATCCGACAATCAGTAGAGTTTTTAAATTAAAATGCTTGAAAATGTGTAATCATGCAACTAAGGCCCCATTTAAACCCATTGTTTAGTCAGGTGTAACGCTCGTGTCTCATGAGCCGTTGTGAGATGCTGTATTCAATGTTATAACATGTGATGTGCTTACTCCTTTTGTTTTTCATGTTCACACTGTACTGGGAGATGGTACTTGTACTGTAATTATGTATATATATACTTTAATGTATATTTATAAATAAACTATTTCGTAAAGAGCTTTTGGGAAAAATATTTTTTTTAAAGCTGTTACTAGATATCCTAAGTTATCTGGACTGAAGGGAGGTAATCAGTAAGATTTGCCCCCCCCGCCTTCTTGCATAACCAGAGCAGATTTGGGAGGAGCCAAGAATTGGTTCTAGTTCCTGGAACGTTCACAAGCAAACCGAGCAAACTTTGACACATGCACTGCACAGATTCCAGAGGTGTCGATATACCAGTATCAGCAATGGAGATAACCTAAATGAATTTGTGTTTGCAGGGTGGTGGTGTTTTTTTTAAATCAGTGTATCACTGTTCAGGACACAATAAAAATGGTTTTATTACTTACTTCCCTCTCAATGATTTATGCCAAAATTGATCTCCATCAGCCCGCTTTTGAGATTTTACTCCAATCACCGACACTGCTAACCCACTGTAGAGTGGACAACGCCCCTTTTCTGGCTGTATGGACAGCATACACCTGCAAAATGAACCATATTACTACATATCTGCTTAAATCTAAATCCAGTGTTCCCAGAAAGCAATATAACCAACACGACAAAGATAATGATAGAAGAGTTGATAAGGAACCAATAGAATTTGTTGAACTAAACAAAGTCCATTATCACTCAAACCTCAGAAATGTGGTTTCCTTTATAATACACTTTGTTCCCTTTTATTAGTATTAAATTACTACTTTAATCTTTGTTTTGTTAAAATCATATTCTGCTGCTCTTCACCTAGCATCCATAAAATCTAAAAGATTTCGCAAGCTGATTCTTTTACTGCAGAAAACGCTTGTTTTTCTTTATGCATAATGGTGCCGATACTAACACCCAGCCATAGAGTGTTTCAGGGTTCACAGTATACAACTACATTTTATCTCCAAACCAAACTACTTCCTACAAATCTGATTTTATTTTAAAGATAGTTGGAATGACTATGGACTAATGTGTGCCCCATTCTGAGAGTGGTGGTAACATATTAGACAAGTAACCCTTAAAATTCTCTATTTGACATTAGGAATACAACTGAATTTATTCCAGCTAAACAACATCTAATACGTATGAACTCCTTTTATAATGGGGGACTTTCCCATGTTTGTTTATCACCTACATCTTGTACAGTTATGGGTCGCTGCTGGCGATCTGTTTTTGTGGGCATCCTGCCCTGTAAACTCCAAATTACCAGCGTTAATTCAACACGCATCGCTAGGAGCACCTTTCTTTCCTCGAAACACCGCCGTTACCACGACTCTCTGGTACCTACCTAGTGCACTGGGTATACACAGTAAACACTTTCTTGCCTGGAATTCTGGAAACTAAAACATTCCAAAGAGACCAAAATTTATATTGAAACCAGCAGTTCTGGGTTTACCTGATTCCTGAAAAATTTTCTCCAAAGAGAAAAGTTCTGCATGACAAGTAATGTGTTTACCTATCTTATGTCATGTGTAAAAGGGAGGGAACCGAGAGTAAAGAGATGGTGTAGGACACTATATCATGCGTAATACTTTTAATGATGTTTATCTGATAATCCTGAATTTGAAATTATTTATCTGATTGATTTATTATTGAACCATGAGGTGATGAACACTTTCCTTTAATTCCAAAAATCTTTAAGAAATTATTCCTAAATTTTAATAAAACTTCAGTTTCTATTAACTAAAGATATTCACAGAGTTAAACTGGTGAACACCAATAATTCTGGTTAAGACGGGATTCACTGTATTTTCAGAAAGCAGGCCAATCTCTAAACAACAACAAAGGTTGCCTACACCTTACCTAAGATTATTGTATTTTGGATGCAAAAAAAACAACATGGTGTTGAGTGCATCTGTCCTGAACATTTTGAGCTGGATTACACTAACAAAAATAGTACAGGTAAGAATTTTTCCTAATTCCTAAATAACCTGATACAGCTGAGAAAGACAGAGACAAGGAGTGTCGGAAAATTCAGATGAGTTTGTCTGTCATCCATTCAGAAACTTCCTATGTCCACCTGCTGGGCTCAGCCCGTACACAAGATAATGATAATAAGAGGAAAGATGAGTGGGAGAGTTTAAGAAAGAAACAACAAACAACTTAGTAAGGAATTAGATGGACAGAGTTGTCTCTCTAGAATAATAAACAAAGGTGTACAGACCAAAAATATCTCCTCCAACATTTGTTTATGAAATTGGTCTGTAAATTAATGAAGACGACGATGACAACAATAACAAAAATCCATAGCTATTCAGATTGGAAAATATCCCAAAAAATAAAATGTTTTCCCTTTATAACAAATATTTGATTGATTGTTAAATTCTTAAAACCATCATCAAGACTATTAACAAAGCAAATGAATGATAGCCATTAAGTTAGAATTCATAAACTGTAAGACAATAAAAAGTTAAATAGGTACAACAATGTCAATCTTCCCAGAACACAGGATCCATTGTTGTTTGTTCTCAAATGTCATTGCACCATTCAAGTCAGATCTTGAAAAGAACACTAGCCAGGTGGGCAGAGATATAACACAGGACCAGAAGCAATGGATGATTCAAATGTACCCAGTGCACTCACTGTGACATTCACTGAAATAATGAAAATCCATTAGTTCCTTCTACATTATCATTTGTAAACTTTAAATTTTCAACTTAACAAATATGTAAATAAAGTAAGAAAATCCTTGATTTCTCTTCAAACAACTGAGATGGTTAAAAGCTGCTGATCCAATCTGTGTCTATGTATATTTCAGAAACAGGAATTGAATGGTGCTACAGATATCCAAAGGCATGCCTCATCTGCAGGAAGTTTAACTATGGTCTGTATCCGGCTGAATATACCAATTCCTCCAATGCAGTAACTTTGAAACAGCGCTTATAAGGAGTTTCCAACCAAAATAAAAAAAAAAACAAGATGGAATCAATCAATATCTCCTGAGATATATTCACAATAATTAGATATTAGCATTTATCAATGGTTAAAATAAAAGTTTAAGCTGTAATATTAAAATTTCTGTTATATTGGCAAAGTGAATGTGGAAAAAAGAGTTTATGGATATTGTGAGTAAAACCCTATGCGAAGATACGTAGGTGTCAAACACAGTAACTTAGTGACATAATAGTTGGGCAACTGTTTTATCTTTAGACTGGTTACACCTCACAACATCGTGTAGTAATTGAGCAGAAATTTTAGGATGCACTCAGTAAAAATATGAAGGACTAAAAAATAAAGTTGTAGTTCTACTGCAAAAAAAACTTAGCTTTGGCCTCTCCCAAACAAGCAATGTTGAATAATGTTAGGAAAGAAGAATGATACTTTTTAGAGCATTAAATTAATTTAAAATTCAGAGAAGATTATGGAAAAGACTTGTTTATAAATCATAAATAATTCCTACACCACAATTTCCGTTATACTACTGATAATGAATGGAACTGTCAGTCCTTTACGCATTATATTTGAAAATTTTTACACTTGCAATACACGAAAATCAAAGGGAACTAACTACATAAACATTTCGTTTTCTTCCATGTATAAAAACATAATATACACAGAGTTATCTCCTTCTGTTCAGATGGCATGAATCTTTTGATAATAACAGATAACCTCATCACTATCCCAGACTAAATAAATGATTTATTTTCATTCTCACTTCAAATAAAATTCCTTGTGTCCATCAACTGATTTGCTTGGCACCCGAGACGAATCTGCCATTCTTCGTGGCAAGGAGTTGATGATGAAGTCAGCTTGTTGACACAAGTGTTCTCAGTCCACTAAGAATCATACCTTGATTAATTAGTTAATTATTTGATTAGAAAGTGCCCCCCACCATGGTCTAACGGGGCTGACAGTTACCAGGTTCTTATTTAGAAGCATGAGATACTTCAGTGACCAGACCCTGAACACAATGTCAAGCCTCATGTTCATTCTTATTACCAAACAGACCAAGACGTTATCACCGGTTACTAGTCTTCATATCATTTCCAATCAAGTATGAGAGACGTTCGAGTTTTGAAAGAATGACCAACAACAAGACGGCATCGCTTACCAACCTGATTGGGAAGAACAAAGCAGCGAGTAAATGGACAGAATGGCAGCCCTATCAAGGTGAAGGTCGAGCAGGTCAAAATAAAGGATTGGGTGACCTCTGGTAAAAGACGACTTCGTTACTTATATCTCCCTGCTGCTCCATCTAATCTTCCAAGTGTTAAAAATTGAATATAGTCTCTTTCTAGAAAATATACATCACTGAAATGCTGTCAGAAAAAATTGAAAAGCTGGGCTTGTGACAGGATTCAAACGGAAGAGAATGTGGTGTATCCGGTCTCCAGCTAATGTATCAACATCTGAGAATTGTATTTTCTTTCTCTCACAAGAGAATAATAATCCGCCTCTTCAGGTTATCCTAGTGTTTTCCAAAGTGTGCGGCCTTTTGGCGAGAGAATTAAAATAACAAAGAAAGAAGTGGAAAAGTTGGAGACGACAACAGCCTCTAACCGTCCTAATCAACCTATAATTTGCTCTTTCATATTTACTCACTCCTAACAATCATTTTTTCATGATATTCTGCGGGAATAAAAATTTTTTTTCTATTCTTATGAGATGGGTGTTGAATAGGGAGGCCAAAGTCAAGAACAATCATAGTGTGATATTTCCTCAGTTGTGTCAAAGCCACTTGTGATATACTTCATTGTCGCTAATCATCTATTGTTCCTTTACTCCTTTCATTCTTTAAATTATATGAAAAGTTTTTCTAGTTATTGTTCTTATTACTGAGTACCCTTGAAAAGATGGGGAAATTCTTAACTGGTCACAAGAGGAAAAATAGAGAGAGATGATGGAGAGAGAAGCAAACAAGCTGAAGTAAAGACATTGGGGCTAGTTTAAGTAATAGAATGGAATATGAAAAAACAGAATTCAGAAAATACAATAAGAAATACCTGCCACTTGGCTCCACAAGTACTAATGTTAATGGAGAAGAGAGGCCTCAGTATTTATTATGCATGACTATTTTGGCTGCAGATAGCATAAAACTCATTAAATTAAAGCGGCACCTTAAAAGTTGAATATGTTGGTAAATCAATCAGTAGACTTCCAGAGAAAACTAGAAGGATTTAGTGCACAAAGACAAGCCTTTGTTAAAACAACTGTTGTATCAGAAGCTTTGTTTGCATATAGAATTGCAAGATGTAAGAAGCCTCATTCAATAGGTGAAATAACACTTGGGGAATCAGGTGCCAAACAGTTGCACAGTATTCCACTTGCAGATAACATGGTCTGAAGAAGAATTTCAGATATAAGTGAAGACTTGTGATTAGTTGATTGAACTCACATTTTCAGTTGCAAGTAGATGAGGCAAAGCTAATTTGATTACTTATGTATGATATGTTGCATAAAATGAAATTAAAGAGGCTATGTTGTTTTGCAAACCCATTGATGGAAGCACTAATTTTTGGAAGTGTTTAATATTATTGAGAATTTCTATATGAAAATGACAAAATGGGAGAACTGCAATGGACAGAGTCATACACACATAACAATGTTGGGATAACATGTAGGACTTTAGGCGCTGGTGAGAAAGAGGGCGGCCTCACATGCTGTCTGGATGCACAAACAAAGTTGTGTGAAGACATACACACTGCTCTGCTGTAATTCTGTGAATCATGCTGGCTCTTCCATGCGAGAGTATTTACGAAAATGTTTGAACTAAGGAATGAAATAGGGCAGTAATAAAAGTGATGTCAATATGTTTTATGACACATACGTTAATCAGAAGTTTGCATATCTGGTAGATATTTTTGAAAAACAACAATTTTAATAGGTCAATGCAAGGTCGTTAAATAATTATTCTGACCCAGAACAACAGAATTAATGCACTCAATGGAAAACTACAATTATAGAAAAGAAATTTATAAATAAAGTTTCTTACATGTTTCCTACATTAGAAAAATTTCTTCACAGTAGTAAAATGGAACATTCTGCAGGACCATTTTCCATTTTTATTTTAAGGACATAGATGTCTCAAAACTTGAATAGATAAGAAATCCATTTGCTGCTAATCCTATCTTCTGATTGACAATTTCTGAACAAGAACAACTCAGACTTGTCAAGTGATGGTTTGTTACAGTAGTCATTTGATCCAGAAAATCTTTCTAAGTTTTGGCTGCATGTCAAAAAGGAGTATCCCACCTTGTCAGACAAGGATGGCTATGGAAATTCTTTTACCTTTTGTGACATCACATTTGTGTGAAATGGAATTTTCTGCTGTAGCTGCCATGAAGACGTACCTCTCTCAGCTGATTATAGAAGAGGAACTGAGAGTTGAGAGTTGCTCTTTCATCGGTGACTCCAAGAAATACTAACCTCCACACAAAGTCTGTACGTGTGCAGGAAATCCTCACTACAAATAGGTAAGGTAAAGTTGAGGTTTTACAGTGACTTTTCCCCTTGATACAAGGCCACAGGGGATATTACAAGGAGACAAAATTCAGAGCAGAAGGTACATCACCAAGGTGTTCCAAGATTTTCTACACATTGACATCATGAATATTTACCTTGACCATCTTATTCCCCAGACTGAAATCTCATCAAACGCCATGTATGACATGAGCAGCCTGTTCCTCAGAAAAAAGGGAATCTTGTTTGGAACAGATGTTGTAAATCTATTTATAACAGAAGGTGCCAGGGAATAAACACAATAACAGTGATCTTAAACACAGTTGTTGACACAAGTTTTCTTATTGGTGAAATGGAGTTAGAAAGTGAATCAAGATCTATAAATTCCCAAACCTTTCTTTTGTCTGAGATTACAATAAAATACCAACAGAATCAGATTTGTGTTTCTCTCTCAAGGTTTCTCGATTTTTATTAGTCACATATATAATGCAGCAACTCAACAACAAAAAAAAGTGGTAAAATTTTAAATAGTGTAGTCAACCTCTCAATCTTTCCATATTAGAATGTCAAATACTTTTTTATATCAGGTGAAAAGTTTGTAAAAATGGTTATCAAGAATGCATTTATGCAGATATGTTTTTCCATCTGTTTAGTAAGGAATAAGTCATGTTTAAATAAACTAAACCAATGCTATCTTATGCTGAATGTATCTGATGAAAAATTCATCCACACACTGTTAATAGAACTGTACTAAATGTTTGCGGTAGCTCTATTAGAAATTCAAGGTGATGCTGAGGGCTACTACTAATGTCAAATAAAAGAAAGGAATACAATGGATAGAAGGTATAAGATCAAAACAACACTGGTGGTGTGTTAGCTACGGAAAATAATAGGTTAGTTTGTGCAGTTTCCATATCTGTGCTAACTGAATGAATCTACGTTTCAGTTACCTTTCCGTGTTGCCATCATCTGGGTTATAGCTGGTGATGTCAACAAAAAAAGATTGTGGAGATGTAAGCTATTTGATTAGTTCTTATACTACTAATTAGGTGATGAGAAATAAGGAACTAATCCTGTGTATGTAATAAAATATACATGTAATCTATAAAACAACAGTTATATTTCTAATAATAAGTGGAATATTTGGTTAATGCATCAGGCATTTAGGTACACAACTCCATATTGAGAAAGTAAACAAATGAGTCATTTAAAAAAAGAAAAATTTTAAGTATATGTCTAAAGAACATTACCTCCATCAAATTTGGTTAGTCTGTTATCTCGAATCCAGCCATTATCCACCTCCGCAGTCCACCATCCAAAATAGATATTTTACAGTGACCAAATAACTGTAAAACAATAAAGACACAACTTTATGTCATATAATGGTTTGTTATATACTGAACATATTAAAACAGGAAGCAGACAGAGATACATCAAGGAAAAAAAGAAAAACAACCTGAAACATACAAGGAAAATGAATTTCACACAAGATGACAACTCAGCAGAAGTTTATAGATACATCTCTCAAAAACTGATCATACACCTTTGTAACAATTTATTCTGTTTTATCTTATACAGATAAACACAATGTCCCATTCACAGCCAGAAAGTTTTAGATTCCTATGATAAGAAAAGAAGTGCTTTACAAATTACATTGATATAAGTCATCATTAACCATTATGCTACTGGAAATGTCCACTCCAACATGCCACAGATTTTTAATGAGTTGACAATAACAAATTACATTATTTATATTTCAGAAAACTATTATAATATTACTAGACTGATTCTTCTGCCATCGGTAAACGAATGTCTCAGTATCTATTTCAAATTTTCTTGTTTTATATTACTTACTGATAAAAGTGAAATGAAATGCAACTTGAAACAAAACATACATATATATATATATATATATCAGCCAGGTAAAAAGTATTGTCTATATACAGCAGCTATGTATCAGTAAAATTTTTTAATAGGCCAAAAAATTAACTGACTGAACCAGTCATGTGAAGATACAAAAATAATTCCACTAACAAATGATAGACATCATGATTTTACTTAACAGAAAGTTTACTAAAATCTTGTGTATGTAGGTGGTGTAAACTTAAAAGATGGGTCACCTTCTGAAGTTATTGCCAGGTAAATTCATATTGATGAAAGAATGATAAAAAGTTCTTCGGGCAACTTCCAATAAAAAAACATTATTTATGCTTGGAAAACGCTGTCAGCTCAAAACTAGCAACATCTATCTTCTTTTTTTTTTAGAACCATCTCGCCTAAGGGAAAATTTCAAAGCCACCAGCAAATTTTCCATCTCCATAAAAGATGGTAAAGTCGGAGTCACCTGCTCCACTCCAGAAAGGTATCCACAGCTGAAGGTGAAGAAAGATTTCTTCATGAGCTTCAGTGTCTGGCTGCTATTCAGCTGGCTGTCATTTCTTTCCACTATCCACCAAAACCTTGAAATTCAATTCAGTAATTTCCTAATTTGGTTTATTATTATTATAACCATATATTCTGTATTTACTTATATAGCAAGTTTTTTGTTTGTTTTCAAGTAGATACTTTTATAGTCTTTACTCTCAATAGGTTTGGTGGGGTCACTGTAAACCCTTAAAAGAGAGTACGGTTCCCACCAAAGAAAGAAACCAGAGATGGGAACATCAACATCCTCATCAAACCTTAGTTTTCAGATCTATGAAGAGTTTTACAGGGTTCTCTTTGTGTGTTGATTATCAAACAATCAGGTGATTGTAGAGGAGTCACTACTGAGTGTGGACTTCCTCCGATTTCCTGGAGAATCGTGCAGAAGTTTGGAAAAGACATGGCCGTGAATCAGCAAATAATTGTACATCAGGAGCTGGAGGAATGAGCAGTGAGATGACAACAGAGGCAGAGACTTTAGGCAGAATCAACCAGCAGCCAGATAATGGTTTAACTACAGAGAAAGTGATAGTTTCTAAACATTGGAAATAGCAGAAAAGTTTAATTCTAAGACCATTTATCCTCTAAGTAGATACGAAAGGATGTTTTAGCTAATTTATTTAAAACATTAATCTTTTACAGTTATTCAGAACTCTTTCATTAAGAGTGCACCAACAACATTTAATAAACTTTATCCATTTTACTCAAACCATTCTCAACTGATAGGTAAAGGTAAAGCAAAAAAAAAACTTTAGTATACACGTAATCAAAATTATCAACAGAATACTGAGGTTCCAGTTTTCTTCTATGGATACTTAGCCCCTGGACCCTACTGTCACTTGTGCTTTTGAAATTTTCTTTTTTTTTTTTAATCTTCTTTGTATTGTTTTTATATAATTCTGATATGAGATATTATATGTAGGATATTATCTATTATGAACTTTTTTGATTGGTTACTACTGTCCACCAGTTTATAATTACATTAATGAAAAATGATTTAAATATATATTTTTAATGACAGTGTTTACATTAAATTCAAAATTAAATCAATATTTACTGTCATCAATCATTGTAATTCGATAACTGAGGTTTGCCATATTTCAGTCTATAAATCAAAATGACTGATTTTCTCAGTGCAAGACAGTGCCAGTCAATTCCTTACTGTCGCATCACAATGCTGTCCTGGGTACTTCCAGGCTTATGAATATTAATGAACTGTTTGGACATATCATTGAACCACTTGTGGGATGATTTTCCAGATAAATGTGTTTTGAAATAGCTATCGTGGATATTTGAAGCAAACTGTGAACGCTGTTATTGTCTCTGGTATCAAAACTCCAGTGACTATATGTAATAATTATTTGGTGATCCCGTGTCATTTGGGCTGTACTGAATTGCCTTACTTAAAAAAGAAAACATTGTTTTTATCTATCTTTGACACTTTTATTTGATTTTAAATATTACAGCTTGCTCATATTAAAAAATTCAATTCTTAATTTCATTTTTGACAGCATGAGTTAATATTCAGCTCTATTTCAGGGTTGTTGGGTTAGACCTAGTCCAACACAGAGGTCAAACACACTCAGCTGTTCTCTGATTGGATGATATGGTACATACCTTTGGGAAACCCAGCCAGGGTGAATACTGTAAAGATGGAGAGATCAATTACATTCAAATCTACCTGGGGCACTTTGGTTAGCCCACCCAGTTTTGCTGCTGGGATTTGCCTTCTTGGTTTTCTTCCTACTGGGTAACACATCCTTCCCTTTTTGCCAGTCCCTAACACCCTTCTTGCTGACAGCCTTTCCTATCTGCAGCCATCATTCTTTTTATTAAATCTAACAAAATCTGCCATTTATGTCCTGTGTGACTTTACAGGGGACATTTTGAGATAAGGTAAATAATTTGTTGGGGGGGGGGCATTTATACATATAATTAGAACTGAAACAGACAGACAGAACATAATTGGTGAGTTTGTTATTGATGGGATGGGATAATTTCACAGGTTTCAGCAGTTTCTGTAGTCTGCTTCATGCTAACAATTTTACAGTTTATTTCAGAAAATAACACAATTTGTCATTTTTATTTTTTCATTAAAGCAAGTTCAATAACTCTAGCTATGGGTGAGTCTATCTAAAGTACCTTTCAGGGCAAAACATATTGACTTATACGACGAAAACTATGGTACTTTTCCAAAAATTAAAGTACCATAACTTTTAACTTAGAACTTGTCTAATATAAGGCTGTATGGGTGACTAAATACAGTTACTTGATCATATCACTCTATAAACATGAGAAAAGGACTTGCAGTCTCTCCATCCCGCATTTACATCCACTGATGATTTCAGTGGCACATCCAGACACTGGCTTCACTCGATCTGTTACTTTCTTACAAATATCTTTCAATGAACAACATTATCAGACAGTACAGTTGTGTTCTTGCTCTTTGGCTCTATTTCCACAGACAGGACATCTCTAGGAAAGTAACACAGCCAGAGGCTGCAGGTCAGGTTTGGGCAGCTCACTGGCACAGACCAACAGAAATCAAGATAAAATACAATCAGATGACACTTGGATGAAAGCTTTGATATTAAATATTTTGTTAAATAATTAAAATACAGGTGAGTATATTATTAGAAGAAATTAAATCTGGTAATTATTTAAGATTTTCCTTTTTGATTAAAAAGGTTGTTTTCTATTAATTGATTTTTTTACTTGAGTGCACTATATAAAACTTTGTTTCGACTAAGTTCATCATTACTTAAAGTAAACAAAGAGATTTTTGTGTAGATTAATATTGATCTTTAACTTAACCTTATAATGGAAAGTTTCCATAAAAAGGAAATTACTGTCAAGTGGATACTAACATGATGTTGGTTGAATCATTTCTGAATCTTTAGCATTGGAATTGAAATTGTATTCAGCCTATCAGGCAGGTGATCCTTCAAATTCAGTGTGACCAGCAGAGTGGATTATTTTTATATTTCACGACAAAATTCTAAAACCAGAAAGTGCATGCATTGATATAGATCATTTTCATAGTGAGCAACATCTGTCTCTTCCTTCTATAATTGGAGAGTTACAGTAAATGTTTATGCAGTGTCCATGTCCTGTACAGTTATGGGATACTCCTCAAAACTGGACCTTTAGGCTGTTCTAGCCTGTAAAGTTTAGGTACTAAAAGTTTTCATTTGAATTTCCAACATTAATTCAAATTAAATTACTAAGCAGATCTTTCTTTCTCAATACAGCAACATTACGACAATTTTGTCATCTGTATGCACGCATCTGTTATGTATACATTTTTCTGGTGTACTGGCTTAGACGGGTCGCAGAGCTAGCCGATGATTGATCCACACCCTTGGCCTCTGTCCTGCTATGACTGTTCTCATGGATGCAGAAAACTACGCCACGGTGTTGAGTGTATCTCTCCTAAGCATCTTGTGCTAGATTCCACCAACAAAAATTGCATAGCTAAGAATTTCTTCTGATGACCTGTTATAACTGTGAACATTACAGGTGAGGTCTGTCGGAAAGATCAAACACAATGTTAGTCTGTTATCTATTGAGGAAGTTTCTATAACGACCTGCCGAGGACAACTTGTATAGATGATAAGAGGAGGAACAAGAGGGAAAGTTTGAAAAAGAAACATCAAACACCTTAGTAAGGAATTACACTCTGTCTCTAGAAAAATACAAAGTGCAGTCAATAAAACCATCTCCAGTATCGGTAAGTCCCTCTCTATACCAGTGAAGGAGAAAGCTTTGACCAGCTTAAGCCAAAATTCATAAAATATAAAAAGAAAAAAAGATAAATAGATATAAGAATCGTGATCTTCCCAGAATTATGGATCTGTTGTTGTTGTTGTTTGTTAACAAGTTCCACCACACTGTTGAGGTTGGGTTGAGACCAGAACACTAACCACACAATATTCGTTGCAGGGACTGAATGAAAGGACCGAGTGCACTTCTGTAACATTGATTGAACAAAATATATCAACGTGCCTGTTAGAGCTCCATTAGCTGCTTGTTTTCCCACCAAACAACTGAGATGGTTAACAGCTGGTGATCTAATCTGGGTCTATGTACTTTTCAGAAACAGGAAAAAAACAGTGCTACAAATATCAAAAGGCGTGCCTCATCTGCTGGAAGGTTAAGTATGGTCCGTACCCTGCTGACTGCACCAAGTTCCTCCACTGTGATAACTACGGAATGGTGTATATAAGGAGCTGCACACCAGGAACAAGATGGAATCAACATATCCTGGCATGTGTTCGCAAGGGGAAAGGTCCATGTCCTTCCATATATCATTAACCTCTTTCATTTTCACTTGCACAGTGACCATTTCAAGTTGAAGTATCTTTTCTTCTTTTGTTAATGGTTTGAAAAATTCTTTGTTATTCTTTTCAATCTTTTAGTGTCAAATGTCTAAAATGAGCAAATAAACTTTATCTTTCTGAGTGAACGCTCTGTAGAGACTTATTCTATTATTATTTCACTAGACAGGGGAGCATAATTGTGCTATCAAATTAAATAGTCACAGAGGCTGATTAAAAGCGGAATAACAAATATCACACCAGAATTACCCGAGCAGTTGAATTCATGTCCAAAAGCTAACAGCATTTTCTGTAAAATTATTGCATTATCAACTTCCACATGATGACATTTCACAATGTCTGTCTAATAGATTAAAAAAAGAAAGATTATTTATACTTCAGAACGAACACGAGTTCAGCAAGAGTTAAATCTTCTAGTAAGGATCCAATTGCGGTTTTATTCCTGGAAATCAAAGCTTTTGCAGGCTATTGTATAAATGACATTTGAAGTCTCTATCAAGAATGATTTTCGGCTCAGAAACTGTTGAACCACCAACACAGATGAAATAAACCATTTGAAGGATGAATCTAATCTGCATGAATAAATCTGATGTTTCACATGCCAGTTAATAGGTGTGTTAAAAGAACAAATCTTACAAGGACTATGCCCCCAGATTAACTTTAGCTTTTAGTATGTACTTCTACTCATAACCTTTTTCTTTCTTAAACATGGCTAGAAATATTCAGAACATTTTGAAATCTAAAAGAACACCATAACATAGAGCAAACACAGCTACATTCTTTTACAGTATTACCTTAAAAAATAAAAGTTGGAGGTACTGATATTTATAAAACAACATATATTTAAGATGAATGGTGTTTTGCATTAAGATCGGATTTTAGATATGCATGTCTTTGAATTAAACAATTCTAATCAGGAAATCTACAATTGAGTGTATTATCAAATCACAATAGAAATCTAGGTTTAAGTACTGTAACAGTATATAAATCCTAAAATGAATATAAGGGTATGCTCCTTATTCTTAGTATGTCCAAAAGCCATCATTTTGCTTTCCGACATCATCATCATCATCAAAATATGCATTTAATGCAACCTAACATAGTCTGAACACTTTATTTAGGATACATTCTTGATAGTTGTAACTAACAAGATTTAAAAATACAAATTTGTTGAATAAATCTAAGTTTTATTAAATGACGATCAAGTGCAATATATATAAAATCCAGAAAAGCAGCATAACGAAAGTAAATGGTAACAATGATATAGTTGATAATTAACCAATAGAAATTGTCATACTAAGTTAAGTTCTTTATCAAAGTATAAAGTTCCCCTGATGGGCTTCTGACCAAAAAGGAATTTAATTAGACTCATCTTTCATAGTTTTATACAGATTATGGCCATAAATCATATAAGTAGAAAATTAGGGCAAAACAAATTAGAATTTTCAATAAAAACAAAAAAAACAAACAACAAAAACATGAGTGACAGATAACAGAGGTGGTGATGAAATAACACATGAAACAACCAAAGCAAGAACAATGCAGCCAGGTGAGGCAGCAGGCTCTTCTACACATCAGTCAGGTATAGGAAAGATGGTGGTTACGACAGTCAGGGCAGGGATGCTTCTTATTCATTAATTTGTAGTTTTAAATCAGTACAGGTAGATTTTTATTAATTACTGAATGGATTAAACTATTTGGGAAAATGAGAGAACTGGACACACGTTAAACAGTAAAACTTCTCAAGTAGTCAGAAAACTGCTGGAGAGTAGGGTTAAACGATGCTGAATCAAACTAAACTGATGCTGTATCTCGACAAATTTTTTATTAACACATATCAATTGTTGAAATTAACGGTTAAGTTGTAATATTAAAACTTCTGCTGAGAGAATAACGACGGGTTGGATGTGGATAATACAAAGAGTCAGAAAAATAACTTAGTACCACAATACAAGTTGGATAACTGCATTATTCTAGAAGTAGTCGCATCACAACATCATAGAGATGAGGAGGAGGAAAACTTAGGTTACGGTAAGTAAGACTGCCCTTCTCTGGAATGTACAACAGCTTCAAAGAAGTTGAGAAATTGGCAGGATACATTTTAGAACATTAAATTATTTGAACATACAGAGAACATTACAGAAAAAAACAAAGGTGCGTTCATAAATTCCACACATTTTTTACCAATCAATTCTTATGTTACACTCTTCACTAAGTAAAATTCGTGGCCATGTATGTGTTTTGTTTCAGAAAAAAAGGTTACACCTGTAATTTACCCAAAAAATAAATATCTTCATAAAAACTATTAATGCACACAATGAGTTATCTCCTCCTGTTCAGATGATTATGAATCTTTTAATGACAACTGATAATCTTATAGTAACTCAGATGAAATGAATGATTTATTTTCATTTCTCTCTTCAAAAAGAATTCCTCTCTGGCACCAAAGACGAGACCAACTCTCGTAATCTGCCATTCTTTGTGGTAAGAAATTTGGGATGAAGCCAGCTCGTTGAAATGAGAGTTCTCAGTCGACTAAGAATCATACCTGTAGAAAAAAGCTGAGCAGACTACAAATTTAAATTATCTCAAAACTTGCTTTCTTCTACTTGTTTTCGTGTTTGATTAATTATTTTATTGGCAAATCCTTATGGCTAACATGTCTAAAAGTTATTAGTGCCATCTACAAGGTTGTTGTAAGAGGAAGGTTCTTATTTAGAAGCCAGAGATATTTCAGTCACCAGACTCTGAACACGATGTCAAACACCACGTTCATTCTTATTACCAAACAGACCATTTTACTACTAGTTACTTGACCGGATATTATTCTTAAAGCTTCCCACCATGTGTGTGAAATCCTCATTTTTTGGAAGAAATTACCTGGAATAAGTCAATAATTTTGTAGATCCCTCTCCATCTCTCTCTCAAATAGTCTCGATCTTTATCGGTCATATAAATAAAGCAACATATAAAACCATACAATAAAAAGAAAGATAAACTGTAGCCTCCAGCACAATCTTTTCCTGTTGGAATGGCAGATATTGTTTAACTGTAGCTGAAGAAAAACTAATGATTTTATTCATGGTCATTCAAATAAATAAAATTATCTTTAAAAATCAGTAAAATATGAAAGTAAATACAATAGTAAAAGAAGTGTTAGAGTGCACAGATGATAATCTAGAATCCCACAAATAAACACTCAGTATTATTGGATATAAAGTAGATTGACATAGGTAAAATTAATTCTGAAAACAATCCACCAAAATAACCTTGTGCAGAAAAAAACAAACAATGGATTTCTGCAGTGAATAGAGCGATAATTAACAGAAAGAGAACACAAAGACCTTTCTTAACAGTGCCAGCTTTACCATCGTCATGTGTTTCATTATTTGGCAGTTCTCAGTCTTGGGAACATTAGATCGATTAATCAATCTTCATTCCCTACCCCCATGCACTTCATCTGATCTTACTCCTCATTTTTTTTCTCTGTTTTCCCTTTTGATTTCACTCTGGTAAATATAAGTTTCTTTATTAAAACAGTTACTTAAAGGTCAACTGCCACCCCAAAGTGTCTTTTTTTCAATAACAACAAACTTATAAAGGAATAAATCATGCTTAAATAAACTAAACCAATTCTATCTTATGCTAAATGGATTCATCCACACACTGTTAATAGAACTGTACTAAATGTTTGCGGTAGCCCTATTAGAAATTCAAGGTGATGCTGAGGGCTACTAGTAATGTCAAATAAGAGAAAGGAATACAATGGATAGAAGGTATAAGATCAAAACAACACTGGTGGTGTGTTAGCTACGGAAAATAATACGTTAGTTTGTGCAGTTTCCATATCTGTGCTAACTGAATGAATCTACGTTTGAGTTATCTTTCCGTCTCGCCATCACCTGGGTTAAAGAAAGTTTTCTTACTACTACTAAGGTAATAAGACATACAGAAAGCAACCCTGTACTTGATATAGCATATATTTCATGTATAAAACACCAATTACCTTTCTTACGATAAATTAAACATCTGATGGATGTAGTAGGCGTTGTTTACTTTACTTTTAGATCTTTATTCATTACATTCCTTCTGCTGCGTACGACTCTCTCTCAATGTAATTTTTCCATCAGCAACAGAGCTGCTAGTTTTTACATTCAGCATCTACCTCCTGGCAAATTTATTGGGGATATAAGTGGACACGCAAGCATTGTCACTGAGATGTGGGAACCTCCTTAACACATAAACCTACACAACAGCTATAATCTCAACTGCAGGTCGAACAAAACAGAACTGAGGTCTAATCATGGACATACACCAATTAGCGATGACTGCTGACCTTAGAGCATAACCCAAACGTACATTTTACCTACCTATGCTTCTATTTATTTCTGAATGCAAAAGGAATTAGGTAAATCAGCAGTAATATGTATTTGTAGTAACTAGTCCAGCTCTAAATGGTTTTCAAATTTTAATTAATTTATTTAAAATTGGCAATTGAAAGGAAAATTATTTCAGTGACATATATTTCTTAGCAAACACAAAATAAAATGTTACTGCAATAAAAAAATATTGAACTGAAAGTTTTCCACCAATATATTTTGTACCCTAAAGAAATAACAAAAAACACAGAAATAGTGGGGGGGGGTCTGTCGTCCTTTCGCTCACCGGTCTGGAGAACAGATCATTCAGGACGTAAAACAAAACATAAAATGTCGTTTCAAGCTGTACACATCCAAGTAGCAGCAGCGAATGAGAGAAGACATTTATCCAGCAGTAATTACAAGGAAATCTGCTTTAAAATAACTTCCAAGTCAACGAAATTCAATACAATTGCAATAATAGTAAAAGAAACTGAACGAATAATTTATAGCTGGGTGTCTGCTAGTTTAACTTCAGTAGAATGCAGGCTCTTAGAATATCTCGTTAAAGCTGCTTCCAAAAATCATCCAATTTCAAAATATCACTTGAAGACTCTCAGTACAGGTTTCAAACTAAATATTTCTTCCCATACCAATCTTTTTTAAAAATTTTATTAGACCAAAGTTAGTTATTTTTGCTAATTTAGACTTTAGTAAGGCTTTTGATATTCTCTATAAAAGATTTATAGAGAAAAAGGGTACAATAATAGAACTGTGCGGTACGCTCTCAATATAGAAAGAGTAGAAAATAGAAAACAATCATAGCGTAGTATTAAACAGGATTCATCTCATCATCAACTGTTACCAGACCCTTTCTAAGAAGAACTGTTAACCCACAAGTGAATATCAAGCAGTACGTGTAATGGACATTCGAAATAAGACAACAGATTTCTCAGCCAACCAGAGCAGCTTTGACTGTCTGCAACTTCAGATAAGGTTTTGTATTGGCTACCCTATTTATTGTATTGCAGTGTTGGATTGAGTTTAGTTACCTGTGAGTAACATATATCTGGATCTAACTGCATTAACTATCCGTGATAGGATTGTAATATCACTGCTGGGTATAATATATTTTTTGGAAGTTAAAGTCATTATTGTTTGTTGGTTTCACTCTCGCTGCTGCGTAACGTAGTTCCTTTAAGGGGTACACATCGTAACAGAATTGGGGACTCATCTGGGATAATGAAAAAAAAAAAAATTGAGTGTTTGGCAGAGATCAACTCATATTTTTCCTGTTGTGTTGCTATTGTGAAACCAGCAAGCAGAAAATACGGCTTTCAAATTGTCAGAGATTTTAGTGGAGTTTGAAAAGAATCCATCTGTTGATGCGATCAAAGGTTTGAGAAAGAATGAATTGTTGGAATTTGGTCGTCATTATGAGCTGGATGTCAAAACAGTTCTGCGGAAGGCAGAGATCATACAAGTTATTGTGGGATATTTGGTGGAAGACGACATTTTAGCAAAAGATGCCTTGAAGGCACTGGAAACACCTAGCGATGTGATTTCCCCGAAAAGACTAGAATTTGAATATCAGTTTAGGTTAAGATGACAAGAAGCTGAAGAAAGGAGAGAGATTCGTGAACATGAGCTAAAACTGAAGGAGCTGGAAAAGGAAGCACACATTAAAAGATCACAACTTCAAATGCAGACTTTGATGTTGCCAAGTTTGTTAGGCTGGTATCACTGTTTCGTGAGAACAAGATGGACAAATACTTTCTCCATTTTGAGAAGGTGGCTGCAAACCTGAATTGGCCGGAGTCATATTTGACCATACTACTACAAAGTAAGCTGGTGGGTCGTGCCCAGGTGGTTTATTCTGCCTTATCAGTGGAGGAGAGTGCAGACTACAAAATTGTCAAAGCGGCTATTTTGAAAGCCTATTAGCTGGTTCCTGAGGCCTACAGACAGAAGTTCAAAAACCTGAAAAAACAAGAGGGTCAGATATATGTGGAGTTTGCCAGAGAAAAGGAGACTGTTTGACAGGTGGTGTGATTCAAAAGTGGGAGAAAACTTTCAGGAACTCAGACAACTCATCCTCATTGAAGAATTTAAGAGAGGTTTATTCACTGACCTTCAGACTCACTTGGATGAACAGAAAGTCACTACATTTCACCATGCAGCTGAGCTTGCAGACGACTATGCTCTCACTCACAAGAACACGTTTAAACATTTTAGTTCTAAGTCTCCTCTGAAAAGACAGTACTTCAAGGGAAATCGAAGCCAAGAGAAAAGACAGTTGAGAATAAACCCAACCCAGTAGTGTGCTCTCACTGCAAAAAAAGGGGACATTTAATTAGTAACTGTTGGATCCTTCAGAAAAGGAACAAAGACCAAAGAGCAAGCACCTTAGTTAACACCCTCACTCCAAGATCCCCCACAGATGTAACCAAGGTAGAGGACCAACTCAGGTAGGGACCCATTGAAGCCATATATAAGCCTTTGTTTCAGATGCATTTGTGTCTGTCTGCAGAATGATCTGACATGAGACCCATCAAAATACAGACACTGGCAGTTCACAAACCTTGCTACTAAAAGGAATCTTGCCTCTGTCAGACAAAACATATGCAGGATTCAACATTTTGATGCGAGGGATTGAAGGTGGTAGCATCAGCATCCCACTCCATTCTATTCACCTGAAGTCAAGCTATGAGACAGGTCAGGTTGTGGTGGGTGTCAGACCTTCCCTTCCTGTACATGGGGTCCATTTACTGATTGGGAATGATCTTGCTGGCGGAACAATCCTGTCTGAGCTGAAAGTCATGGAGAAAACTAAGATGTGGGCAGATACAGAGAAGATTGAAGACTTCCCTGATATTTTTCCTTATGTGCATCAACTCGGTTTCCAGAAGCTATCCCTCTCAGAAATATAACTGCAAAAACCATTACAAAAGCATTGGTGAAAATTTTCACTACCATGGGACTGCCCAAATCAATTCAATCGGACCAAGGATCGAATTTCATGTCTAAAATTTTCCAGTAAGCTATGTACCAGTTGGGTATCGAGCAATTCCGATCCAGTGCTTACCACCCAGAGTCCCAAGGAGCACTAGAGTGTTTTCACCAGACATTTAAAAACAATGAAGACCTATTTTCATGAGAACCATCACGACTGGGATTAGGGGATACCTTTCCTGCTACTTGCAATTCGTGAGGTGAATCAAGAGTCATTCGGATTTAGCCCATTTGAACTAGTCTTTGGTCGTAGACCACGTGGATCACTAGCGTGTTTGAGAGAGAGGTGGTTAGCAGGTGACTGTGATGGAAATCTACTGGACTGTCACCACCATGAAGTCACGGTTGCTCAAAGCCAGTCAGATGGCTCATGAAAATCTCAAGGAGGTTCAAGAAGTCATGAAAACCTGGTATGATACACAGGCCAAGGCCAGGAAGTTTAAACCAGGAGACAAAGTCCTCGTGTTGTTCCCAGTACCAAGTCAGTTCTTGTAAGCCCAATATTCTGGACCTTACATAATTGACTCAGCAATTGATGACCTTAACTATATAGTGGAAACACCTGAACATAGGAAAACCAGATAACTCTGCCACGTGAACATGATCAAATTGTACCACAAAAGAAAGCCGGTACAGATCAAGAGATAGCTGCCATTTTGGCTCCAGTGACTAATGGTGATCAAACAGAAGTATATCCTATTACTTATACTGATCACAATATTCTTGGTTGTTCAATCAAACTGCAAAATTCTGATGTCATTAAAAACTTGTTAGAAAAAGTATCACACTTACAACCTAATGAACGAAGAGATTTGATTAATGAGTTCAAGATAGCATCCATGCCATCGTAATCCAAACAAATTGGCTCAAATGCATAAAAAAGTTAATTATATGTTGGCAAATGATATGATTGAACATAGTAGCAGCAATTGGAGTTCACCATGTATTTTAGTGCCAAAACCTGACGGATCCCAAAGATTTTGTATAGATTTTCAAAAAGCCAATGCTGTCACAAAAACTGACCCATATCCTATATCTAGAGTGAATGATTACATTGATAGGGTGGGTAATGCGAAGTATGTCAATAAGTTTGATTTACTCAAGGGATACTGGGAGGTGCCTTTAAAAGAAAGAGCAAAGAAAATTGCTGCATTTAGTACACTAGATTGGTTGTATCAATACAAGGTGATGCCATTTGGGATGAAAAATTCTGGTGCAACTTTTCAAAGGATGATTAACACTGATATCTTTGGATTGGAGAGTTGTGAAGCTTACATTGATGATTTGATTATTTACAGTGATACATGGAAAGAACACATGCAATGCATTAGGGAACTGTTCAACAGACTATAAGAAGCAAAATTAACTGCAAATTTGGTGAAGTGTGATTTTGGAAAAGCTTATTTGAATTTTCTTGGCCACAAAATAAGTCAGGGTCAGGTAAAACCAATTAAGGCCAAAGTTGAAGCCATTGTGGATTTTCCTGTTCCATCTAGTAAGGAGTTTATGAGATTCTTAGGTGTAGTTGGTTATTACAGAAAGTACTGTATAATTTTTTCTGATGTTGTATCACCACTCACCAATCTTTTAAAGAAAAGGTAAAAATTTGTCTGGTCTGATGAATGTCAGAAAGAATTTTACTTTACCAAAAGCTTACTTCTTTATGCTCCTGTACTACAAGCCCCAAATTTTAACAAACAGTTCAAAGTGGCAGTTGATGCAAGTGATATTGGGGCAGGTTCTGTATTATTGCAGGAAGGTGATGATGGTGTCGATCACCCTGTGTTACATTCTCCAAAAGTTCAATAAAAGTCAGTGTAACTACAGTACAATAGAGAAGCAAGCATTGTCACTGATTTTAGCTCTACAGCATTTTGAAGTATATTTGAGAGATGCAGTAGAATGAAAGGTAAAAAAATCAAAGGGTGTTGAGGTGGAGTTTGATGATGCAGGAGTACAGTTTGGAAATTCAACATGTCAAAGGTAAAGATAATGTCATTCCTGATGCATTGTCGAGAAACTTTTAAAAAATATTAGATTGTTGTTTCCTTGAAAAATGTTGGTTACTATTTCTGGTTGAAAGAAAACCTCCCTTATGAGCTGTTTTCTTTTGTAAGGGGAGAGGTGTTACCAGACCCTTTCTCAGCAGAAGACCTACCAGACCCTTTCTCGGAAGAACTGTTAACCCACAAGTGAATATCAAGCAGTACGTGTAATGAACATTCGAAATAAGACAACAGATTTCTCAGCCAACCAGAGCAGCTTTGACTGTCTGCAACTTCAGATAAGTTTTTGTATTGGCTACCCTATTTATTGTATTGCAGTGTTGAATTGAGTTTAGTTACCTGTGAGTAACATATCTGGATCTAACTGCATTAACTGTCCGTGATAGGATTGTAATAATATCACTGCTGGGTATAATATATTTTTTGGAAGTCAAGTCATTATTGTTTGTTAGTTTCACTCTCGCTGCTGCGTAACGTAGTTCCTTTAAGGGGTACACATCGTAACACAACATATTCTCTCTCCTGGTGATGAACAAGACTTGGTTTTAGGTCCAGAACTATTTAGGATATAGGTAGGTTATATTCAGAAGATAGCCAATGTAAACATTAAAATGATTGCCAATTATACTAAATAAATGCTAGTGTTGATAATAGTCAGAAATACATTTTTAGAATCATTTCAATAATCTATTAATTTGGTCTTTTAAGTGGAAAATGAAAATTACTTATACAAAAAGTGAAAACAATAGAGAGAATTCTAATCATTATTATATAGGTAACAAACTAAGAGATTTGAAGAAAAGAACTGGGGAATTGTAGCCTGAAGCAGTTTTCAGTCAAATCACATAAATTTTTAACAAAAAAAAACCACCTGTTTAACGCATTCCTCTGGATATTTACAACTAAATTGAAGGAAAAAAAAACTTATAAAATCTTCAGGAAACTTCAAACATAAACATGAAAACACCTTTAGCCATAAGCAAGAAAAAACGCTGTAAGCACCAAACTGTGTGGGTTTTATGTAGTTAACTTTTAGAATTATGCTGCTCAAAATAGAAGTTCATAGCCACCAGCAAATTTTCAATCTCCATAAAAGATGGTAAAGTCGGAGTCACCTGCTCCACTCCAGAAAGGTATCCACAGCTGAAGGTGATGAAGGAATATATCACTTTGAGCTTCAGCATCTGGCTGCTTCTGGTTGGTTTACAGCTGGCTGTGGCTGGTTACCGATACCAATTATACCCTTCACGGTAAGCACAGTAATTTCCTAATTTGGTTTATTATTATTATAACCATATATTCTGTATTTACTTATATAGCAAGTTTTTTGTTTGTTTTCAAGTAGATACTTTTATAGTCTTTACTCTCAATAGGTTTGGTGGGGTCACTGTAAACCCTTAAAAGAGAGTACGGTGCCCACCAAAGAAAGAAACCAGAGATGGGAACATCAACATCCTCAACAAACCTTAGTTTTCAGATCTATGAAGAGTTTTACAGGGTTCTCTTTGTGTGTTGATTATCAAACAATCAGGTGATTGTAGAGGAGTCACTACTGAGTGTGGACTTCCTCCGATTTCCTGGAGAATCGTGCAGAAGTTTGGAAAAGACACGGCCGTGAATCAGCAAATAATTGTACATCAGGAGCTGGAGGAATGAGCAGTGAGATGACAACAGAGGCAGAGACTTTAGGCAGAATCAACCAGCAGCCAGATAATGGTTTAACTACAGAGAAAGTGATAGTTTCTAAACATTGGAAATAGCAGAAAAGTTTAATTCTAAGACCATTTATCCTCTAAGTAGATACGAAAGGATGTTTTAGCTAATTTATTTAAAACATTAATCTTTTACAGTTATTCAGAACTCTTTCATTAAGAGTGCACCAACAACATTTAATAAACTTTATCCATTTTACTCAAACCATTCTCAACTGATAGGTAAAGGTAAAGCAAAAAAAAAACTTTAATATACACATAATCAAAATTATCAACAGAATACTGAGGTTCCAGTTTTCTTCTATGGATACTTAACCCCTGGACCCTACTTTCACTTGTGCTTTTGAAATCTTCTTTGTATTGTTTTTATATAATTCTGATATGAGATATTATATGTAGGATATTATCTATTATGAACTTTTTTGATTGGTTACTACTGTCCACCAGTTTATAATTACATTAATGAAAAATGATTTAAATATATATTTTTAATGACAGTGTTTACATTAAATTCAAAATTAAATCAATATTTACTGTCATCAATCATTGTAATTCGATAACTAAGGTTTGCCATATTTCAGTCTATAAATCAAAATGACTGATTTTCTCAGTGCAAGACAGTGCCAGTCAATTCCTTACTGTCGCATCACAATGCTGTCCTGGGTACTTCCAGGCTTATGAATATTAATATAAGGCTGTATGGGTGACTAAATATAGTTACTTGATCACATCACTCTATAAACATGAGAAAAGGACTTGCAGTCTCTCCATCCCGCATTTACATCCACTGATGATTTCAGTGGCACATCCAGACACTGGCTTCACTCGATCTGTTACTTTCTTACAAATATCTTTCAATGAACAACATTATCAGACAGTACAGTTGTGTTCTTGCTCTTTGGCTCTATTTCCACAGACAGGACATCTCTAGGAAAGTAACACAGCCAGAGGCTGCAGGTCAGGTTTGGGCAGCTCACTGGCACAGACCAACAGAAATCAAGATAAAATACAATCAGATGACACTTGGATGAAAGCTTTGATATTAAATATTTTGTTAAATAATTAAAATACAGGTGAGTATATTATTAGAAGAAATTAAATCTGGTAATTATTTAAGATTTTCCTTTTTGATTAAAAAGGTTGTTTTCTATTAATTGATTTTTTTACTTGAGTGCACTATATAAAACTTTGTTTCGACTAAGTTCATCATTACTTAAAGTAAACAAAGAGATTTTTGTGTAGATTAATATTGATCTTTAACTTAACCTTATAATGGAAAGTTTCCATAAAAAGGAAATTACTGTCAAGTGGATACTAACATGATGTTGGTTGAATCATTTCTGAATCTTTAGCATTGGAATTGAAATTGTATTCAGCCTATCAGGCAGGTGATCCTTCAAATTCAGTGTGACCAGCAGAGTGGATTATTTTTATATTTCACGACAAAATTCTAAAACCAGAAAGTGCATGCATTGATATAGATCATTTTCATAGTGAGCAACATCTGTCTCTTCCTTCTATAATTGGAGAGTTACAGTAAATGTTTATGCAGTGTCCATGTCCTGTACAGTTATGGGATACTCCTCAAAACTGGACCTTTAGGCTGTTCTAGCCTGTAAAGTTTAGGTACTAAAAGTTTTCATTTGAATTTCCAACATTAATTCAAATTAAATTACTAAGCAGATATTTCTTTCTTAATACAGCAACATTACGACAATTTTGTCATCTGTATGCACGCATCTGTTATGTATACATTTTTCTGGTGTACTGGCTTAGACGGGTCGCAGAGCTAGCCGATGATTGATCCACACCCTTGGCCTCTGTCCTGCTATGACTGTTCTCATGGATGCAGAAAATTATGCCACAGTGTTGAGTGTATCTCTCCTAAGCATCTTGTGCTAGATTCCACCAACAAAAATTGCATAGCTAAGAATTTCTTCTGATGACATGTTATAACTGTGAACATTACAGGTGAGGTCTGTCGGAAAGATCAAACACAATGTTAGTCTGTTATCTATTGAGGAAGTTTCTATAACGACCTGCCGAGGACAACTTGTATAGATGATAAGAGGAGGAACAAGAGGGAAAGTTTGAAAAAGGAACATCAAACACCTTAGTAAGGAATTACACTCTGTCTCTAGAAAAATACAAAGTGCAGTCAATAAAACCATCTCCAGTATCGGTAAGTCCCTCTCTATACCAGTGAGGGAGAAAGCTTTGACCAGCTTAAGCCAAAATTCATAAAATTTAAAAAGAAAAAAGATATAAATAGATATAAGAATCGTGATCTTCCCAGAATTATGGATCTGTTGTTGTTGTTGTTGTTTGTTAACAAGTTCCACCACACTGTTGAGGTCGGGTTGAGACCAGAACACTAACCACACAATATTCGTTGCAGGGACTGAATGGAAGGACCGAGTGCACTTCTGTAACATTGATTGAACAAAATATATCAACGTGCCTGTTAGAGCTCCATTAGCTGCTTGTTTTCCCACCAAACAACTGAGATGGTTAACAGCTGGTGATCTAATCTGGGTCTATGTACTTTTCAGAAACAGGAAAAAAACAGTGCTACAAATATCAAAAGGCGTGCCTCATCTGCTGGAAGGTTAAGTATGGTCCGTACCCTGCTGACTGCACCAAGTTCCTCCACACCAGGAACAAGATGGAATCAACATATCCTGGCATGTGTTCGCAAGGGGAAAGGTCCATGTCCTTCCATATACCATTAACCTCTTTCATTTTCACTTGCACAGTGACCATTTCAAGTTGAAGTATCTTTTCTTCTTTTGTTAATGGTTTGAAAAATTCTTTGTTATTCTTTTCAATCTTTTAGTGTCAAATGTCTAAGATGAGCAAATAAACTTTATCTTTCTGAGTGAACGCTCTGTAGAGACTTATTCTATTATTATTTCACTAGACAGGGGAGCATAATTGTGCTATCAAATTAAATAGTCACAGAGGCTGATTAAAAGCGGAATAACAAATATCACACCAGAATTACCCGAGCAGTTGAATTCATGTCCAAAAGCTTACAGCATTTTCTGTAAAATTATTGCATTATCAACTTCCACATGATGACATTTTACAATGTCTGTCTAATAGATTAAAAAAAGAAAGATTATTTATACTTCAGAACGAACACGAGTTCAGCAAGAGTTAAATCTTCTAGTAAGGATCTAATTGCGGTTTTATTCCTGGAAATCAAAGCTTTTGCAGGCTATTGTATAAATGACATTTGAAGTCTCTATCAAGAATGATTTTCGGCTCAGAAACTGTTGAACCACCAACACAGATGAAATAAACCATTTGAAGGATGAATCTAATCTGCATGAATAAATCTGATGTTTCACATGCCAGTTAATAGGTGTGTTAAAAGAACAAATCTTACAAGGACTATGCCCCCAGATTAACTTTAGCTTTTAGTATGTACTTCTACTCATAACCTTTTTCTTTCTTAAACATGGCTAGAAATATTCAGAACATTTTGAAATCTAAAAGAACACCATAACATAGAGCAAACACAGCTACATTCTTTTACAGTATTACCTTAAAAAATAAAAGTTGGAGGTACTGATATTTATAAAACAACATATATTTAAGATGAATGGTGTTTTGCATTAAGATCGGATTTTAGATATGCATGTCTTTGAATTAAACAATTCTAATCAGGAAATCTACAATTGAGTGTATTATCAAATCACAATAGAAATCTAGGTTTAAGTACTGTAACAGTATATAAATCCTAAAATGAATATAAGGGTATGCTCCTTATTCTTAGTATGTCCAAAAGCCATCATTTTGCTTTCCGACATCTTCATCATCATCATCATCATCATCAAAATATGCATTTAATGCAACCTAACATAGTCTGAACACTTTATTTAGGATACATTCTTGATAGTTGTAACTAACAAGATTTAAAAATACAAATTTGTTGAATAAATCTAAGTTTTATTAAATGACGATCAAGTGCAATATATATAAAATCCAGAAAAGCAGCATAACGAAAGTAAACGGTAACAATGATATAGTTGATAATTAACCAATAGAAATTGTCATACTAAGTTAAGTTCTTTATCAGTCAATCTTTAGAATTGTGGCTTTCTCTTTGTTTGGTTGGTAATAAATTTATTTCAGTTTGAGAGTTACTGATTGTTTATTGTTAATTATGATATTTTATTTGTCATTTTTTTGTTGTTGTTATTGTTAAAATTCAAATTCCGTTTCCTTCATGCTACACCATTAAAGTCTACAAACGGTTTTACGACCTGGTTCGCTTACTGTAACAAATACTTGGTTTCCATTATGCACAATTGTTTCACTCCTAAACACCTGACTGTAAATCGTTTCAGGATTAAATCTAATTACCAGGATTAATTGATTTTTACTCGAGTGCACTATATAAAACTTTATTTTGACCCCAAACTCAACTTCTTCATATAAATTGGGTTTTTTTTTAAGAGAGGTAGACTGACTATATTCAAACAATTGCATAAATCTGACACATCAGTAGAATCAAATAGAGAAGAATTAGGAAAAAAAAATATATAAATTTTTTCTTCATTTTACATCCCTCTTCCATATACAGTACACCGGACAGCTACCATGTCTCTCAAGGTGGCCTTCATGTCCAGCTGGTCACACGTTATCACGTTGGTGTTCTCACCAACGCCCAGGCTCTGCACGTTAATGATGGAGAAGATCAAAGTATAAAGTTCCCCTGATGGGCTTCTGACCAAAAAGGAATTTAATTAGACTCATCTTTCATAGTTTTTATACAGATTATGGCCATAAATCATATAAGTAGAAAATTAGGGCAAAACAAATTAGAATTTTCGATAAAAACAAAAAAAACATGAGTGACAGATAACACAGGTGGTGATGAAATAACACATGAAACAACCAAAGCAAGAACAATGCAGCCAGGTGAGGCAGCAGGCTCTTCTACGCATCAGTCAGGTATAGGAAAGATGGTGGTTACGACAGTCAGGGTGGGGATGCTTCTTATTCATTAATTTGTAGTTTTAAATCAGTACAGGTAGATTTTTATTAATTACTGAATGGATTAAACTATTTGGGAAAATGAGAGAACTGGACACACGTTAAACAGTAAAACTGTCAGAAAACTGCTGGAGAGTAGGGTTAAACGATGCTGAATCAAACTAAACTGATGCTGTATCTCGACAAATTTTTTATTAACACATATCAATTGTTGAAATTAACGGTTAAGTTGTAATATTAAAACTTCTGCTGAGAGAATAACGACGGGTTGGATGTGGATAATACAAAGAGTCAGAAAAATAACTTAGTACCACAATACAAGTTGGATAACTGCATTATTCTAGAAGTAGTCGCATCACAACATCATAGAGATGAGGAGGAGGAAAACTTAGGTTACGGTAAGTAAGACTGCCCTTCTCTGGAATGTACAACAGCTTCAAAGAAGTTGAGAAATTGGCAGGATACATTTTAGAACATTAAATTATTTGAACATACAGAGAACATTACAGAAAAAAACAAAGGTGCGTTCATAAATTCCACACATTTTTTACCAATCAATTCTTATGTTACACTCTTCACTAAGTAAAATTCGTGGCCATGTATGTGTTTTGTTTCAGAAAAAAAGGTTACACCTGTAATTTACCCAAAAAATAAATATCTTCATAAAAACTATTAATGCACACAATGAGTTATCTCCTCCTGTTCAGATGATTATGAATCTTTTAATGACAACTGATAATCTTATAGTAACTCAGATGAAATGAATGATTTATTTTCATTTCTCTCTTCAAAAAGAATTCCTCTCTGGCACCAAAGACGAGACCAACTCTCGTAATCTGCCATTCTTTGTGGTAAGAAATTTGGGATGAAGCCAGCTCGTTGAAATGAGAGTTCTCAGTCGACTAAGAATCATACCTGTAGAAAAAAGCTGAGCAGACTACAAATTTAAATTATCTCAAAACTCGCTTTCTTCTACCTGTTTTCGTGTTTGATTAATTATTTTATTGGCAAATCCTTATGGCTAACATGTCTAAAAGTTATTAGTGCCATCTACAAGGTTGTTGTAAGAGGAAGGTTCTTATTTAGAAGCCAGAGATATTTCAGTCACCAGACTCTGAACACGATGTCAAACACCACGTTCATTCTTATTACCAAACAGACCATTTTACTACTAGTTACTTGACCGGCTATTATTCTTAAAGCTTCCCACCATGTGTGTGAAATCCTCATTTTTTGGAAGAAATTACCTGGAATAAGTCAATAATTTTGTAGATCCCTCTCCATCTCTCTCTCTCAAATAGTCTCGATCTTTATCGGTCATATAAATAAATAAAGCAACATATAAAACCATACAATAAAAAGAAAGATAAACTGTAGCCTCCAGCACAATCTTTTTGTGTTGGAATGTCAGATATTGTTTAACTGTAGCTGAAGAAAAACTAATGATTTTATTCATGGTCATTCAAATAAATAAAATTATCTTTAAAAATCAGTAAAATATGAAAGTAAATACAATAGTAAAAGAAGTGTTAGAGTGCACAGATGATAATCTAGAATCCCACAAATAAACACTCAGTATTATTGGATATAAAGTAGATTGACATAGGTAAAATTAATTCTGAAAACAATCCACCAAAATAACCTTGTGCAGAAAAAAACAAACAATGGATTTCTGCAGTGAATAGAGCGATAATTAACAGAAAGAGAACACAAAGACCTTTCTTAACAGTGCCAGCTTTACCATCGTCATGTGTTTCATTATTTGGCAGTTCTCAGTCTTGGGAACATTAGATCGATTAATCAATCTTCATTCCCTACCCCCATGCACTTCATCTGATCTTACTCCTCATTTTTTTTCTCTGTTTTCCCTTTTGATTTCACTCTGGTAAATATAAGTTTCTTTATTAAAACAGTTACTTAAAGGTCAACTGCCACCCCAAAGTGTCTTTTTTTCAATAACAACAAACTTATAAAGGAATAAATCATGCTTAAATAAACTAAACCAATTCTATCTTATGCTAAATGGATTCATCCACACACTGTTAATAGAACTGTACTAAATGTTTGCGGTAGCCCTATTAGAAATTCAAGGTGATGCTGAGGGCTACTAGTAATGTCAAATAAGAGAAAGGAATACAATGGATAGAAGGTATAAGATCAAAACAACACTGGTGGTGTGTTAGCTACGGAAAATAATACGTTAGTTTGTGCAGTTTCCATATCTGTGCTAACTGAATGAATCTACGTTTGAGTTATCTTTCCGTCTCGCCATCACCTGGGTTAAAGAAAGTTTTCTTACTACTACCAAGGTAATAAGACATACAGAAAGCAACCCTGTACTTGATATAGCATATATTTCATGTATAAAACACCAATTACCTTTCTTACGATAAATTAAACATCTGATGGATGTAGTAGGCGTTGTTTACTTTACTTTTAGATCTTTATTCATTACATTCCTTCTGCTGCGTACGACTCTCTCTCAATGTAATTTTTCCATCAGCAACAGAGCTGCTAGTTTTTACATTCAGCATCTACCTCCTGGCAAATTTATTGGGGATATAAGTGGACACGCAAGCATTGTTACTGAGATGTGGGAACCTCCTTAACACATAAACCTACACAACAGCTATAATCTCAACTGCAGGTCAAACAAAACAGAACTGAGGTCTAATCATGGACATACACCAATTAGCGATGACTGCTGACCTTAGAGCATAACCCAAACGTACATTTTACCTACCTATGCTTCTATTTATTTCTGAATGCAAAAGGAATTAGGTAAATCAGCAGTAATATGTATTTGTAGTAGCTAGTCCAGCTCTAAATGGTTTTCAAATTTTAATTTATTTAAAATTGGCAATTGAAAGGAAACATATATTTCTTAGCAAAGACAAAATAAAATGTTACTGCAATAAAAAATATGAACTGAAAGTTTTCCACCAATATATTTTGTACCCTAAAGAAATAACAAAAAACACAGAAATAGTGGGGGGGGGTCTGTCGTCCTTTCGCTCACCGGTCTGGAGAACAGATCATTCAGGACGTAAAACAAAACATAAAATGTCGTTTCAAGCTGTACACATCCAAGTAGCAGCAGCGAATGAGAGAAGACATTTATCCAGCAGTAATTACAAGGAAATCTGCTTTAAAATAACTTCCAAGTCAACGAAATTCAATACAATTGCAATAATAGTAAAAGAAACTGAATGAATAATTTATAGCTGGGTGTCTGCTAGTTTAACTTCAGTAGAATGCAGGCTCTTAGAATATCTCGTTAAAGCTGCTTCCAAAAATCATCCAATTTCAAAATATCACTTGAAGACTCTCAGTACAGGTTTCAAACTAAACATTTCTTCCCATACCAATCTTTTTTAAAAATTTTATTAGACCAAAGTTAGTTATTTTTGCTAATTTAGACTTTAGTAAGGCTTTTGATAATATTCTCTATAAAAGATTTATAGAGAAAAAGGGTACAATAATAGAACTGTGCGGTACGTTCTCAATATAGAAAGAGTAGAAAATAGAAAACAATCATAGCGTAGTATTAAACAGGATTCATCTCATCATCAACTGTTACCAGACCCTTTCTAAGAAGAACTGTTAACCCACAAGTGAATATCAAGCAGTACGTGTAATGGACATTCGAAATAAGACAACAGATTTCTCAACCAACCAGAGCAGCTTTGACTGTCTGCAACTTCAGATAAGGTTTTGTATTGGCTACCCTATTTATTGTATTGCAGTGTTGAATTGAGTTTAGTTACCTGTGAGTAACATATATCTGGATCTAACTGTATTAACTGTCCGTGATAGGATTGTAATAATATCACTGCTGGGTATAATATATTTTTTGGAAGTTAAAGTCATTAGTGTTTGCTAGTTTCACTCTCGCTGCTGCGTAACGTAGTTCCTTTAAGGGGTACACATCGTAACACAACATATTCTCTCTCCTGGTGATGAACAAGACTTGGTTTTAGGTCCAGAACTATTTAGGATATAGGTAGGTTATATTCAGAAGATAGCCAATGTAAACATTAAAATGATTGCCAATTATACTAAATAAATGCTAGTGTTGATAATAGTCAGAAATACATTTTTAGAATCATTTCAATAATCTATTAATTTGGTCTTTTAAGTGGAAAAAGAAAATTACTTATACAAAAAGTGAAAACAATAGAGAGAATTCTAATCATTATTATATAGGTAACAAACTAAGAGATTTGAAGAAAAGAACTGGGGAATTGTAGCCTGAAGCAGTTTTCAGTCAAATCACAAATTTTTAACAAAAAAAAAAACACCTGTTTAACGCATTCCTCTGGATATTTACAACTAAATTGAAGGAAAAAAAAAACTGATAAAATCTTCAGGAAACTTCAAACATAAACATGATAACACCTTTAGCCATAAGCAAGAAAAAACGCTGTAAGCACCAAACTGTGTGGGTTTTATGTAGTTAACTTTTAGAATTATGCTGCTCAAAATAGAAGTTCATAGCCACCAGCAAATTTTCAATCTCCATAAAAGATGGTAAAGTCGGAGTCACCTGCTCCACTCCAGAAAGGTATCCACAGCTGAAGGTGATGAAGGAATATATCACTTTGAGCTTCAGCATCTGGCTGCTTCTGGTTGGTTTACAGCTGGCTGTGGCTGGTAACCGCTACCAATTATACCCTTCACGGTAAGCACAGTAATTTCCTAATTTGGTTTATTATTATTATAACCATATATTCTGTATTTACTTATATAGCAAGTTTTTTGTTTGTTTTCAAGTAGATACTTTTATAGTCTTTACTCTCAATAGGTTTGGTGGGGTCACTGTAAACCCTTAAAAGAGAGTACAGTTCCCACCAAAGAAAGAAACCAGAGATGGGAACATCAACATCCTCATCAACCTTAGTTTTCAGATCTATGAAGAGTTTTACAGGGTTCTCTTTGTGTATTGATTACACTGTACAACAAATTACAGGTTCAAAAAAAGTACAAGTTAAGTAAGACTTGTTTCTGGGTCAAAAAATTGTCCTGATTCTGAATCTGACCTTTATTTATCCAGATTAGGCACCGTTTTCCTGTGCCATGAACCATATGTTTTATAATATACTGTATAATATTGCGTAACACAGCATTGTAAATACTGAATATTACAAAAAACAAAACAAAAATTTAGTTGGTATAACAAAACATTTATTGGTTATGAATTAAAAATACACACACGTCAGTTTAAACAACCTTTGTCCTTCTAACCCTTTTGTGTGGAGTGTGATCTTCTGTTTTTATACCCCAGCAGTAGTCTGCCAACATGCCAGGGTTCCATTTTCCTTTGAATCGTCACTCCATCACTGATATATCCTGATGAAATCTCTCGCCATGTTCATCACTCACATCACCAAGATTTTCCGCAAAAAAATCCAAATGAGAGTGGAGCACATGAACTTTTAGAGACATGTTACATCCCACATGATAATGACTCAGCAGATCATTCACAACTTGCACATAGTCTTTTGAACGATGTTTGCCCAGGAAGTTATCGCAAACTTCCTTGAATGATTCAAAGGCAAGCTTCTCTTTTCTCATGAGATGTGTGGTGAAGGTTTCATCAAGTACAATTTTTCGAATTTGGGGACCTATGAAGACACCTTCTTTAATTTTAGCTTGACTCAGGGAAGGGAACTTTTCTGCAAGGTATGCAAATGCGGAGGATTCCTTGTCCAAGGCTTTCACAAATTGCTTGAACAAACCAAGTTTAATATGCAAAGGTGGTAAAATAATTCTATCACTTTTTACAAGTGGTTTGTGCATAATGTTGTGTTTTCCTTGCTCAATTTCATCTCGGATCGGCCAATCCTTGCGTACATAATGTTCCGCTCTTGCTCTGGAATTCCATAAGCACAGGAAGCAGCAAAATTTAGTATAGCCAAGCTGTAGGCCAGTAAGCATGGCCACAACCTTAAAATCTGCACAAATATGCCAGTGATGGTCATCATACTGTATGCTTGTTAGAATTGCTTTCAGATTTTCATATGATTCTTTCATGGTTGTGCTATAAGCTATGGGAACAGAAGGCAGAGTGTTACCATTGTGTAGCAGAACAGCTTTGATGCTGTTCTTGGATGCATCTATGAAAAGTCGCCAGTTATCATTAAAATAAGCAAATTAATATTAAATTAAATAAAATATTTTATTTAATGATAATAACAAAAAGGGTATACAGTGACAATTCTGTAAAAACCATGCCTAATTTAACAAAAAGAAGGCCAGAAATGGATTTCCCATGTAATTTTGCATATAAAGATGGCCACAGATGACTCATACTTTTTTGAGTGTTGCACAGTGTTATCAAACAATCAGGTGATTGTAGTGGAGTCACTACTGAGTGTGGACTTCCTCCGATTTCCTGGAGAATCGTGCAGAAGTTTGGAAAAGACACGGCCGTGAATCAGCAAATAATTGTACATCAGGAGCTGGAGGAATGAGCAGTGAGATGACAACAGAGGCAGAGACTTTAGGCAGAATCAACCAGCAGCCAGATAATGGTTTAACTACAGAGAAAGTGATAGTTTCTAAACATTGGAAATAGCAGAAAATTTTAATTCTAAGACCATTTATCCTCTAAGTAGATACGAAAGGATGTTTTAGCTAATTTATTTAAAACATTAATCTTTTACAGTTATTCAGAACTCTTTCATTAAGAGTGCACCAACAACATTTAATAAACTTTATCCATTTTACTCAAACCATTCTCAATTGATCACTTTCTTTTCAAGGTAAAGGTAAAGCAAAAAAAACTTTAGTATACATGTAATCAAAATTATCAACAGAATACTGAGGTTCCAGTTTTCTTCTATGGATACTGGTATTGACTATATTTTCAATTTAAAATTTTTGTATATTTTTACAATTTTAATGAGATATTGTACTCTGAATATCTTATAAAGCTTCCTTTTCATTATTACAGTTGTCCGCCAGGTTATGTGTTTTTTCATGGCAAATGCCAAAGTAAGTATACATTTTTGTTCAGACTCTCGCTTCATAATATTCTGGCAGCGATAAACAAAACTCCCATCATTGTTTACGTAAAGTTCAAAACAATATCCACATATGCTGTATCATATCATGAGTTATCGTAGTTTGATAACAAAGAATTTATTTGTAAATTAAAGTATTTGTAAGTTTTTATTCTGACATCATCTAATATGATGTTGCATGCATGACTAAGCATAACTAACATAAAATCATTTATGAATATAAAAAGGACCTGCAGATTCAGCATCCAGTCTCTTCATCCTGCATTTATATCCATTGACGATTTCAGTGCACATCCAGATAGCCAGTGCCTGTGTTTCTTCAGTGAATAACATTATCAGAAAGGCTCTATTTGGATAAACCATCTTTAAGAAAGTATTAAAGCGAGAGCTCGCAGGTCAATGCTGAGCTGCACATTCATAGAACAACAGAATCACATTTAATTCTGTTCATCAGATAACATGGCGCACATACATTTAGAAATCACTAGGATGAAAACTTTGATATTAAATATAATGTTAATTAATTAAAATACAGGCCAATAGATTATAAGAGAAAATCTAATCTAGTAATTATCTAGATTTGCATTTTTGATCAGAAAAATATGTAAAATAAATTAATATTTAAATGTTTGACCAAATCGTTTTGAGTGTCTAGGGTCACTCGCCGCGTGCCCGTGGAAAAGTTTTCAGGTGCCTGCAAGAACTTTTAAACAATTTTAATGTACAGCATGAGTTTGTTTCTGGCTGCTTGGCACTGTAGTCTCTTGGTCCTTGTCACTTCCACGCGGATGAAGCACGAACATTAATAAAGAGTGGAAACGTGATCACACATCCAAGCTATTTAAAAGTAATTTTAAAAATTAAGCCGCATGACTTGGGGTTATTTTTAAAACGGTCTTTTAATTTCTTTATTGATGTAGACATCCTGGTCACTCGCTTAGTTCTCTCTTCCTCCTGCTGCTACCTCTCAAGCAAACACTACAATGACACGCTTTCCATGTCTGGAGGAAACTGATCATGGAAATGTCTCCGATCCTCAGCCTTTTGTGGAGCATCTTAACTGAACCAATTGTGAAATACATTATAAACCCATTCAAGGCAGCTGATGTCTTTAAGTGAGCAATGTTAATTATTGCTTCTAGCTGACCGCAGAACTTGAGCTTGAGATCATAAACGTTTGAGGCGACGTAATTTGACACCATTTTGCTAAAGACGCTGACCTCTGTGACCTCATTTACAGAAGCAAGCTAGCTCTGCTAGGAAGTGGAGGGTTAACAGATCAACGTACCTCTGTGAATCGCTGTATTCCAGAATGAAATCTAAGTGATTGTCTGCGAGCTGGAAGCTCAGCAGACAATCCAAATTTCAAGCTGGAGGAGGAGGAAGCTCAGTGTCAGACATCACTTTAATGGCAAATAAATCAATTTTTTTTTCTTTAGATTTGAGGTTAAGTATAGTCAGGGTGTTGAGTGCATGATTTAAGGAGAGTAGAGAGGACTCAGCATTTTGAAACAGTGTTTTTTTTAAAAACCATGCATAGGATACAATATGAATGCGCACAATGGGGCCTAAATCTTAATGTGTGTTTACAGAATCTCTGTTTTTGTCCAGTGTCACCAGAAAAAGTTGGTGACCTCAGGAACACAACATTAATCAACAATATACCTAATTCATCGCCTAAAGGAAATAAATTTAAAAAAAACAAAAAAAAAAAACAATCTTATGATGCAAAGTTTCCTCAAAAGGAAGTTTGCTGTCAAGTGGACACCGACAACCTGATATTGGCTGAATCATTGCTGAAACTTCAGCATTGGTAAGAAAAGTGTAGCCAGCCCATCAGGTGGTCATCCTTCAAATTCACAGCGTGACAAACATTACCACAATCTTTTAATTTGTGTACCTATACCTGGTATGGTGTATAAGTATCAATTTCATATATTGGAATAAATTATTCAAAAGGTCAGTTAATAAATATAATGGACATTTTAAGTCTGAGGAAAGCAGAATATGGTGTTCGGTGTATCTGCCTGAACATAATGAGAAAAATTCCAACAACAAACATGCATGGACAAGTTTTCTTTCGAATTTAAAACATAAATTCAAGAAACTTTCCACAGATATATTAACATGATCTATTTAGTTTTTAATTACTATAATCTGTATTCATGCATCTGTTATGAATTCGTCTACTGGTACAGAGATGTATATTTTTTTAGGTATCAAGCCACTCTACCCTTCAGCCTCTATGTCTTACCTATCCTGCTACCACTGCTCTCATGGATGCAGAAGACTGTATTATAGATTTGGATTTGTGTGTACCTGTCCTAAACATCTTCTGCTAGATTTCACCAAGAAAAAATGCATAGGTATTTAATTTTTTCTTTCTTATTTTAATCATAAATTCAACAATATCAGCAAAATCCTTATCCTTTTCTAATTTGTTTTACTATTTTATAAATTGTATATATACTTCTGATCTATATTATTCGGCAATGACAGTTCCAACAACTACGCCAACTGTGACAACAATGCCAACTTCAACACCTACGACGGCTCAGACAACTACGCCAACTGTGACAACAACGGCAACTTCAACACCTACGACGGCTCAGACAACTACGCCAACTGTGACAACAACGGCAACTTCAACACCTACGACGGCTCAGACAACTACGCCAACTTCAACACCTACGACGGCTCAGACAACTACGCCAACTTCAACACCTACAACAGCTCCAACAACTACGCCAACTGTGACAACAACGGCAACTTCAACACCTACAACAGCTCCAACAACTACGCCAACTGTGACAACAACGGCAACTTCAACACCTACGACGGCTCAGACAACTACGCCAACTTCAACACCTACGACGGCTCAGACAACTACGCCAACTTCAACACCTACAACAGCTCCAACAACTACGCCAACTGTGACAACAACGGCAACTTCAACACCTACAACAGCTCCAACAACTACGCCAACTGTGACAACAACGGCAACTTCAACACCTACAACAGCTCCAACAACTACGCCAACTGTGACAACAACGGCAACTTCAACACCTACAACAGCTCCAACAACTACGCCAACTGTGACAACAACGGCAACTTCAACACCTACAACAGCTCCAACAACTACGCCAACTGTGACAACAACGGCAACTTCAACACCTACAACAGCTCCAACAACTACGCCAACTGTGACAACAACGGCAACTTCAACACCTACAACAGCTCCAACAACTACGCCAACTGTGACAACAACGCCAACTTCGACGGCTCCGACAACTACGCCAACCTCAACACCTACGACGGCTCCAACAACAACGCCAACCTCAACACCTACGACGGCTCCGACAACAACGCCAACCTCAACACCTACGACGGCTCCGACAACAACGCCAACCTCAACACCTACGACGGCTCCGACAACAACGCCAACCTCAACACCTACGACGGCTCCGACAACAATGCCAACTTCAACACCTTCGACAGCTCCAACAACTACGCCAACTTCAACACCTATGACAACTGTGACAACAACGCCAGTTCCAACAACTACGATGCCTCCACAAGCAACCTCAACTCCGTATGAACTGACAACAACCATCAAGAAAAAGAAAAGGTGATTGAAATTTAAGCTGTTTTCTTCTCGTTATCATTTATTAAATGCTTAATATGTCTAATATTGCTAAATGAACAGTAAACCACTTCAAAAGTTTAACAGTTCTTCTACACATTTATTTTTCAGTCCACATTACTATCATCTCACCTGGACGTTAATCATCAACGAAACAGTATTAACTAAATATCTCCATCTTGTTATGATAAAGATCAATAATAACAGAAATATATGAAAAACACATACAAAAGAGAACCAGCTGACATAGTGCTTAATATATAAAAATTACTTAATGTTTTCCGTATGTTAACTTAAGTTTGAAGAAAATTGTTTACTTTTCTGTATTCTCTTAATTTAATATGATTCATTATACACAGTAAATCTTATATAGCTTTCTTTGTCTGATTACAGGTGTCCACCAGATTATTTCTATTTTTATGGCAAATGCTTTTGTAAGTATATAATTTTAATGTTCAAACTCATCATACATATTATTTTGGAAGCTTTGTTACACACACCCACCTACCCACCTCTCAACTATTGTCTTACTGGTCATTGTAATTTGATAACTGATGAATTATTTGTTGTTTTGTCAATTAACATTTCTGTAATTTTTTACTCAGATAACATCTAATGTGATTACGCAAGTATTACCAAACCTAGTTTCTTGATTATACCACTCTATACACAAGAATATGCAGACTCAGTATGTAGCTCTTCATCCTGCATTTACATCCATTGATGATTTCAATGCACAACATTGACCCTTCTATATCTGTCACTCTGTTATCAGGTAATACGATTATAATGTTGATATTTTGTTTTATTACCATGGACTAGCCATCTTTAAGAAACTAAAATATTCAAAGGTTCCAGGTCAATGCTGAACTGCACATATGAAAAATTGCGAAAATCAAAATAATTATCCAGATTATCACATTATATGAAATATATTTTGAAAATATGTGAATAAAATCATTTAGATTTTCCTTTTTAACCATAAAAATAGAGAAAGATTTATTTTCGAATACCGGGTTCTTTATAAATTCTAGAGAAACAAAAACAAACCAAATTCATCACCTAAAGCAAATAAAGTTTTGTGTAGAATAAGTTTGATGTCTGCTTCAACCTTAAAAAAGAAAACATGAAAGTTGGTCGAATCATTGGTGAAACTTAAGCATTGGCAATGATAGTGTAGTCAGCATATTAGGCAGGTAATTCTTCAAGTTCACAGTCTGACCAACAGAATAGATTTCTTGTATTTTTAATGTCGAAATTAAAAACCACAAAAGTTATGCAGAGATGACGACTCAGTTTTTACTAAGTTACATATATTATGTATAAACACTAAGTTGTCCCTTTGTTCTAATTGGTGACTTGCACAAAATTTTTTATTTAGTACCAGTGTCTTGTACGATTATGGGGTACCCCTGGAAATCTGGTCCTTGCAGGTATTCTAGGCTATACAGGATAGGTACTTTAAGTTCTTTTTCAAATTTTCAACACAAATTAAATACACATTACAAAAAAAGTAGTCTCCTTTCTTTTCTCCACACAGAAACAATGCCACAATTTGTATCATTTGTATGCATGCATCTGTCATATATTTATTGATCTGGTATATTGGTATAGATTATCAGGCATGGAAGCCAAACAATCATCCCTTTTATAAGCCATACCTTACCTGCTATGACTGTTCTCATGGATGCAGAAAACTACACCACGGTGTTGAGTGTACCTGTCCTAAGCATCTTGTGCTAGATTCCACCAAAAAAATTTGCATAGGTAAGAATTTCTTCTGATGACTTGTTATAACTGAACATTACAGGTGAGGTCTGTTGGAAAGATCAAACACAATGTTAGTCTGTTATCTTTTGAGGAAGTTTCTATAACGACCTGCCGAGGACAGCTTGTATAGATGATAAGAGGAGGAACAAGAGGGAGAATTGTAGGAAAGTAAACTGTGCAATCAATAAAAACACAGATTTAGCTTTGAAAATAACTAAAAAAAAATAAGATATTTCTCTTTTTTTAACAGGTCACTGACTAAAAAAATTCTTCTTAGAACCTTTATCAATACCAGTGAGGAAAAAAGTTATTGACAGTAGTTAATTCAGAACTCGTAAATTTGTCAACAAATAAAAAGTTAGATACATACACAACAACATCGATCTTCTCAGAATTTTAGATCTGTTGTTGTTTCTTTCAAATTCTCATCACACTGTCCAGATGTGGCCGAAACTAGAATACCAGCCAGGTGGGCAAAAGATTACACAGACAGTACCGGAAGCAATGACTAATTTAAAAAGTACCCAATGCTCTTGACGTAGCATTTTCTGAACTAATAACAGTTTCTAGTAGAAATTCTATAGCTGCATGATTTTTTCTACTCAGATTATCGTTTGTAAACTCTAGTTTTAAAATTACAAACTGTTCATTATTTGTTTCATCAAACATTGTTTGTGGTGGATTACGGTTTGTAATCTAATCTGTGTCTATGTACATTCCAGATAAAAAATAATCAGTGCTTCAGACATACAGCGGCTGGCTACATCTGCCTGAAGGTTAAGTATGACCCACATCTTCTTGACTACAGCAAGATCATCTGGTGCGATAACGTTGTGCATAAAGAGTTGCTTACCAGGAACCAGATGGAACCAAAAGCTTCTGACTTGTGTAATATATATATATATATATACCACTAATTTCCTTAATTTACACTTAGGCTGCAATGATTTCAAATTTAAGCATCTCTTTTTCTGCAAACCACACAGCAAAATCTTTTTAAAATCATTTTTATCTATTCTGTAAGTGTAAAATGCTTAATACTGACAAATAAACTTTACCACGTTTCAAAATGTCATCGCTTTGTTTTAATTCTTTGAAATTTTTACCATTATCTCAGTCCGAGTATGAAGACCAGTGCTACACCGGTAATGGCTGAACATCTGGAAAGAATTAAAATTAACCTGAATATAGAATTGATGTCTGAAAGTAAGCCTACAGTATTTTTGTAAACTTATTGAAATATCATCATGAAAAAATCCAACATAGGAATCTTTCACATGATGATCGCATGTTACAATATCTTACTGCTAGATTCAGAAAGCTATATTATACCTCAGAAAAGGAATTTAGCCAGATTGCAATTTTGTAATAAAGATTTGCATGTCAGTTAGTAGCAGTGTAAAGAGAATTAACAAAATGCATCCACAAAAACTACACAGAATTACTCTTAGATTTGATAGATACACTCATGACTTTTAAAACAGGTTTGTGTTTCAAAATATAGAAGAACACCAGAGAAATAGGAGCGACATACTACCACGGAAATGTTGCAGATACTGATATTAATATATATTACAGATGAATGATAAGATCTTGTGATCGAGTTACACTTTTTGAATAAAACAAAGAACCTAAATAGGGATTCTTTAATTAAATCTACTACAAAAGTGCAACAGCAAGCTACGTTTAGCAACAATACATAACATCTAGCTTAAATTTAGGGGCATCCATCGTATTCATTATCTATCCAATTTTTATTTATTATTTCCTCTCGTCGTCATCATCATAAATATATGCTTTTAATGCGACCTAACATAGTCTGGAACAGTTTGTTTAGGATACACTCTTGATAGTTGTAACTAACAAGATTTCAAAATACAATTTGTTGAATAAATCTAAGTTTTATTAAATGACGATCAAGTGAGTGTTCCCAGGATGCAATATAAATAAAATCCAGAAAAGCAGCATAACGAAAGTAAACGGTAACAATGATATAGTTGATAATTAACCAATAGAAATTGTCATATTAAGCTAAGTTCTTTATCAGCCAATCTTTAGAATTGTGGCTTTCTCTTTGTTTGGTTGGTAATAAACTTATTTCAGTTTGAAAGACACTGTTTGTTTATTATTAATTATGCTATTTAATCTATCATTTTTGTTTTCTCCTCATTGTCAAAATTCAAATCTTGTCTCCTCCACTTGAGAACATTAAAGTCTACAAGGTTTTAGGACCTGGTTCTCTTTCTGCTGCACATTTGGTTTTTTTTCTCTATTGTTCCGCCCCTAGACACCCAGCCACGAATTGTTTCAAGATGAGATTAAATCTAGCTACCACATTCAATAAAGTTTTACTTGGGAACCGTGTAAAACTCTGTTTCAGCTGCAAACTCAACTTCCAAATACAAATCTGCTCCTGATGGAAGATACCATTATTCAAACTAGTTCTAGCTATGAAATGCTACAATAGAAAATTAAGGCACAGAACATATTTGAATTTTCAGTAGTAAACAGATAACTTGAGTGATAAATTAAATAGCAAATTAGATGCATACTCCAAAAATAATGTTTGTTCTCAAACACCAAATGGAAAAAAGAACACAAAAATGAAAAGGAAGTTCTATAACATCATATATGGAAAAGGTGGAGTTTAAGCAAATTACTGATGTGTACGGAAAAAAAAAATTAAAATCAGTCAGGGTGGGTACTTATTTCTGGTTTGGAATCAGTATACCTGGATTTTAATGATGACTCTAAAGAGATTAAGATTAATTGTGAAAAACGAGAGCTGGAAAGACATTAAACAGTAAACTTTTCAAGTGGTTAGAAAAAAACTCCTGGGCCAGTTGGAGAGTAATGTTAAATGTATTGAATCAAACTACGCTAATACTGGTGGTGGTGGTGGTGTACTTCAGGGGTTGCTATTAAGGCTCAATCTGTTTTTATCGTTTATCAATGGTTAAGGGTAAAGGGTTAAGTTGTAGTGTTAAAATTAGATTGACGGTGTGAATGTGCAAAAGAGAGTCAGTGGACTTTCTGCGAGGATAGTATCCACCTGAAAATGTGCAAGTGTGAAGGACGGTAGGTAACTTAGTAACAAGGCTACAGGGTTAAGTAACTACTATATATCCTGAGAGAAGATACACCACGCAACATGGTGCAGTTGTTGTTTTGGAAAATTCTGAGTACAATAAGAAAGACTGAAGAATGAAAGCAGTTAACAGTTCTGATCAATAAGGGATTTGGTTGTTTTTTTTTTTGGGTCTTTTCTGGAATATGCAACAGCTTGAAGATTAGAGGAGTAGGCAGAATGCGGAGTCTGGAGCATCAAAATACGTAAACACCAAAGGAGGAGATCATGGCCAAGAATGATGGACCTCGACACTCAGATGGGTAGTCAAACTGCTGAGAATGTGTGTGGGGTGTGTGATGGACGTAAGCCATACACATAAACACCAAAGGAGGAGACCATGGCCAAGGATGATGGACCTCGACACTCAGATGGGTAGTCAAACTGCTGAGAATGTGTGTGGGGTGTGTGATGGATGTAAGCCATACACATAAACACCAAAGGAGGAGATCATGGCCAAGGATGATGGACCTCGACACTCAGATGGGTAGTCAAACTGCTGAGAATGTGTGTGGGGTGTGTGATGGACGTAAGCCATACACATAAACACCAAAGGAGGAGACCATGGCCAAGGATGATGGACCTCGACACTCAGATGGGTAGTCAAACTGCTGAGAATGTGTGTGGGGGGTGTGATGGACGTAAGCCATACACATAAACACCAAAGGAGGAGACCATGGCCAAGGATGATGGACCTCGACACTCAGATGGGTAGTCAAACTGCTGAGAATGTGTGTGGGGTGTGTGATGGACGGAAGCCATACCATCCCAGCTGGAGAAAGCGAGCGTTTAGGTGTGGCACAGCAAGGCAGGGGGAGCCAGGGCCGTTGTGGTTTAGGGGCTAACTGAGGAAGTGCCTCCTCCACCCACCGCGGCCCAGACGGGAGGGGTTTCTATAGGAACTGAGGAAGGCAACGGATCCCCGAAGTGAGGCTGCTGGAAGCGACTAACAATTTCGGCTCCATCCCTACACCAGGCTCTGGTACTGTCCCCACCCCCCCCCCGGCTTGGGGGTGGGGTGGGGGGTGGGGGGCTGTAGCTGTGAAAGAGGGGGACTTGGATATCCGGATGCATTCCGCAGCAAAGGCAACTGAGACTATTATGGACATTCTCCGGCATTGGCACAGCAGCAAGGGAGGGAGGGGATGTCTTACGAAGGACCGTAGCCTATTATTATATCCGGCTTAAAACAGCAGGAAGTCGTTAAAGAATTCCCCTGAACTACCCACCGTTCTCCAACAACCCGCCAGGCCGTGTGTATACTTATCGGGAGGGGGCGGGCGGGTGGACCCACCGGTCCATGATGACATGGGTCAGCGCGACCTCTGCGCAGTAGTACAACCGCTGGGCCATAGCTATACGAGTTATCACGGTGACTGGAAAGTACCGCAGCTGATACGCCACGTGTATGTATATACACCCCCCTCCTCCCTACCTACCTACCTGGTTATCCACGTACCCGCAGGGTCGGGCCCAGGCAGGCACCGGCGCAACCCTCCAAGACGTTTGCAGACGCTCTCCGAATGTTCTAGAAGCATCTCTCAGCCCACTCGCCCCGGCTCCGCGAGAGGAAGTAGTACGTACGCGCAACGCCTTTCCTCCCCATCAATTTTGTCTGGCCCCAGATTTTTACCCCTTATTACGCGCGCGCGGTTCTGAATATCTTTCGCTTTCAGCCTTTCCTGCACTGTGCCAGCGCGTGCGTCTGTAAGCGGCCCAAAAGGGGTGTTTCTCGGGTACCCGCGCAAGGGTCAGGGTGACCTCTCCCCCCCCCCCCGCGACCGTTCCGGGAAGGGGTCTCTCGCGGGCGCGCAGGTATAATTGTGGACTCACTCACCTCTGAGGAGGAGGAGGTGGTGCTTCTTCTTCTTCTTCCTCTTCCTTGACCGGAGGTTTGGGTTAGTCGACCGATGGGAGCCGGACCGACCCAGCACCGCGGTCCATCGTTTGCGCCTACGGGAGTCACGTGATCTGGTCCGAGAGTGACGAGACGGGGACCCGTCCCTCGGAGGATGCTGGGAGGGGACAGGGGAGAAGACCGATGTAGTGATGGTGATGGGGTGAGCGGATAATGACTGGAGGAAAGAAGATGGAAGCAAGACAGAGTCAGTCAGTCGGTGTCAGTCAGGGTCGGAGTCAGTCAGTCGGGGTCATTCAGGGTCGGAGTCAGTCAGTCGGTGTCATTCAGGGTCGGAGTCAGTCAGTCGGGGTCATTCAGGGTCGGTGTCAGTCAGTCGGGGTCATTCAGGGTCGGAGTCAGTCAGTCGGGGTCATTCAGGGTCGGAGTCAGTCAGTCGGGGTCATTCAGGGTCGGAGTCAGTCAGTCGGTGTCATTCAGGGTCGGAGTCAGTCAGTCGGGGTCATTCAGGGTCGGAGTCAGTCAGTCGGTGTCATTCAGGGTCGGAGTCAGTCAGTCGGGGTCATTCAGGGTCGGAGTCAGTCAGTCAGCCTTGTTTTACAGCGGACTCTTCTGAGGAGAAGTCTGGACGAAGACGGCGCGCCAGGTCGATCGTGGCGGACTTGTCTGGGAGATGCCGCTCTTTCTCCGATGCTAGAACGGCAGGTTTTGTTCACACTGGCGGTAAACACAAACCGACGACTGACACGTAAGATGTGTAGAAAGAAGACATTCCAGCCCCCACCCCCCCCCCCCGGGGCCATTGCACTGATTTAAAGAAAGAAAGAAAGAAGCGATTTCTTGTCCTTTCAAGTGACTCTTACATCCACGTTATTCGGTGGTAGATATTCAAAGGCTCCCTTTTCTTACATCATGGCAACAGAAGTTCCAAACGCCAGAGTCAGCTGAGGTTGTTTGGACAACCAAAAAGGAAGCAGTGACTAATACATAACCTTTCTAACATTCTCCAGTTGGCGAGCTTAAGTCCAGCGCCTTCAGATCGAGGAGAAACTGTCGCATTCCAAGACTGTTAAGCGGGTCGAGTGCAGCAAAATGGCTTGTCATCTAATGGATGGTTACATCAGCCGACACAGAAGTGGCAGATCCCGTAAAACTGATGCCCAGACCAATCGGTAAATTAAATGCTGGCCAGCAAAAGATATCCACTGACATTTAAAGAGATTTGGAGAATCTAGAGATTTCCACAAGAACTGTCCAGAGACGGCTTTATGATTTCGAATTAATCTGGGCTGTGCTAGGAAGAAGCCCTTTGTTTGTTTGTTAATATATAATAAATAAATTTACATCGTTGTCTCATTTTAAATAGTTTGGAAGCGCTGTGCTTATTTCTCCTGAACTCTTGAATTAATGGTTTTTGAATCCTAACAAGAGGATTTTTAGCTCTTGCACTGCAACTTTGTAGCAACCAAAATCTTTGGGGAGGCTTTTTCCAATTAAATAAATAATGAATTAAAGTTTTTAATTACAGACCTTGTTGATATCATTTTGTCGTCGTCTGCTTTTGTCAATTTTAGGAGTCCATCATTGTTTTTGCTTAGCCTCCATGGGCATCATAGTTACAAGTTATTTTATTCCTGTACAGACTTGTAACAGCACAGATGCATTCATAATTAGTATTTAAGCAGCATGACTAGCATCTTATCTGCAAAATATTTTATGGATTTGCTGAACTAAATGATCTGATAATCATTTATATCTTTGCCAGCTAGAATTAATCAAAACTTTTAACCATCAAAATCTGGCTATAGGCAAGATCATCATCTGAATCTAGCAACTGCAGTACATTCAAAGTTTCAGGTACTTCAACAACTGCAGGCTGACTTGGTTGATTGGAACCTGGATTCCAATATACTGCACAATGACAGCAACAGCTTCACTCAAGGAATCAGAACTGGCTTGACAACAAATTTGTAGACATACTTTCATCACTGACAAGCCAGCTAGATACAGTCAAGGTATATGATTTTCAAACACTTAACCTCCAAACTATTAATAAGAATATGCAATATTCAGCATATCATTTTTTGTTCTATTTCAAATCCTTGTCTTCATAAGTTTAAAAAACTTATTTCTGGCCAGGCTTCTGACATAGGAAGACAGGCCATTGACTGCCACTCTAATAAACAAAGTGAGGTTAAAATGAACCAAATCTTTCAAGGAAAGTAGCTTCTGGAAAATGCCAGTCAGTTGAAGAGATTGTAGGATGGCTTCCAGCAATCAAGGAACTCACAGAACATCCTCCTATTTCAACAAGTCTACTTGAAAACCTGCCATTCATCCATCAGTGGATGGCCAGTGGTCAGACTACTGGATTGGCCAAAGCCTAGGAGCCCAGGTTCAAATCCAAATTGGTACTAACTTGGTTTGGTATAGTGCTTTCCTGGCATGGTTTCTTCTCCATCTTCCTTACCAGCTGGCTGCACGGGTTTCCTCACATTTAAAAAGTGATGATTTCTAGTAGGGATTTTCCTGCTAAAGTCAGAAATACCGTAGGATAGGCAATTATTTCTAACAACTAACTGCAGCACTATGCTTTCATATCTGGGTTGTCTCTAATGTTGAAAGGTTATCTCCATTGTTGAGACTGGTATATAGCACAACCACCACCAGCTGCTTCTTGACACTTTGGTCATCAAAGTATTATTCTGCCAGAAGTTCCACTGATGAATTTCCATAAGTCACTAAATCCAACTTTGTCCTCTAGAATTAGTAAGGGATCAAAGATGCTAAAAATGAAAGAAAAATCTGTCATCAATGTTTTCCTTTGTTCCAACCTGCCTATTTTGTAGAAATTATGTGACTTGCTCCTTATGTTTTTCACATCTTTACCACTCTCTGAAATGCCATTTCAGTGTGCAAGACACCTCTCCTTGCAGGAATGCGCAACTGAACCTGAGAACTGGTAGTATGTGATGCATGACTATCACCACATCAATAACTAACTTGATGGATTTTTTGAAGGCAGCCTAATGACATGGAATCCTTATCAAGCTTCTTCAACATGTGCATCAGGCATCTGTAATCCTCATGCATACCGCCAACAGCTTTTGTCAAGAGACAGCCACGCTTTCACTATTCTCCTTATACACCTTTCCATTTCTTCTTCTTTTGGCTCTTTCAGCTGCCTGAGAGAGCTGGGTTTGTAGATACACACCAAGCCATTTAGGAGTTCTCAAAAAAAGCATCTAATCCTGTAAAGGCCACCTTTCAACTTCCTGCAAATAAATGCCTTGATTTGTATCAGAGCAAGCAAGTGATAGTTTGTGGCAAATAAAAAGATTACTGAAAAGGTGTTTCTTTACCTCCTTAAGCCCAGTAACTATACCACTGCTTTTACCAGTCATAAGAACTCCATGAGTGCAGTCATTCAATTAATAGTTGTCATCTAACTCCTTTACAAGAACCTTGGATATTGTTTCTGCATCAACAAAATCAAAATTTTTTTTAGTTCTGTAGCATATAGAAACTTAATCTCACAGCTATCAGACTTAACATTTCAAAAGAGAGTAATGATGACAGCAATGCCTTTAAGCTTGGCAACCACAAGAACTTCCCTTTCTATCTTAAATATTTCACCACCCCTCCAGTGGTGAGAAACATTTGCCTAATTGCACCAGGTGGTTTGCCCACAAAGCACAAAATGATGCATCTTGTACCTGCCTACCACACAAGATTTAACAAGGATAGAAACTTTGTGACTACTTCCTTCACAAATGAGTATAAGACTGCAAAAGCAGTGTGAACTCTCTTGTTCATAAACCCTTTTATGGAACACAAACTCGTTAAGTCATCACTGCTTCAATAGAAGCTTCGTGGAACTTGGCAGCAGCTTGTTCTTGTAATAGGTGGTGTTCAAGTTATTTCAGATGCTCAAGTCACCACCAGATTTGTCATTTTTTCATAAGCTACTTCAAAAACAAGAGAGACTGACAATATTAAAATATGTGGCAGCAGAAGCACACTTAGATTTAAAATCTGTAGCCAGCATGGTGTTTGCTTTCACCAGTCTGGTTCTATTGATAAAAAAATTATTTTCATAAAACATTCCTACTATTTACCTTCACTAGTGCTCAAAAGTTGCTAGCATCAGTCAGTTTCCATTCTAGAACCAAACAATTCATTTTGTTAGACAACTTAATTCAGTTAATATTAGCCTTCGGTGTATAGGGCATTTTGTTGAGGTAATACTGATTCATAACACATTGGAGATGAAAATTCAAATTCAGTAAAGCGATGAACAATAGTTATCTATTTAATAATAAACACATTAAAAAAATTAGTATAAAATGATTCACTTTTTTTACTTCTTTTGAATCAAGCAAAACAATGATCCAAAACACGTTCTCTTGCTTCCATTTTCAAAGTAAAACCAAACTATTGTGCTTACAGGGCAGAAAATTGCATCAGATGTATGGAGAAATCCCATTAACAAACTACTATGGATCTTACATGTTATATTTTAACATATATATAATTAATAAATTTCAATTACTGTAATTTAACGAGTTTGTATGGTGCATTCTTTTGAGGCTATTTGTGGCATATGCTGTCCTATTTAGTTGGTACAAGGTTCCCTAACAAAAACCTACGAATAAATAGTGTTCAAGCAACAATAAAGTAAATAAATTTTTAAAAAAAAAACACACAGAATTGTTATGCTCTTTTATTTCTAAATAAAATGAAATGAAAATTCACAGATAATAAATTGGTTTTACTTGTAGAATTCATGTTCTGTCTCATCTTTTTTTATATTATTTTTATAGCCCTTTTCAAAGTCTTTAGCAAGTACCACATAACGATTTTCTCTCACTGCTTGCATTCCAGCCTGAAAAAAAAAAAAAAAACAGTCAGATCACCTAAATTGTAATTTAAAAATATGGTTTGCTTCCATTTTCCTAATGAAGTTATTCCCTAGTTTATAGTCATGAGAACTGTTTATGATGAGGTGTGTGGGGACTGCACAGTGAACAACATGATCAAATGAAGCCCAACAATCATCTCGCATTGTAGGTCGGGGGAAACTGGTAGGTTCCTTGCAAGCATGCATAAAACAAAAACATCATCGTGTTCATCTGAACATTCAAGTATGTCACTTATTGTCAATAGCAACCTAACCTGGTTTGAGGGATCTAAAACAAACATGATCTGATGTCGCAGTAGCTTTATTCTATACATCCGTAGAAAGCATTTCATTACCCACATCTATGCTGTCGTATGTTCAGTCTTACTAGGCATTTATTGTCATTTTTTAAAGATTTGCTAATAACATGATTGCATCATGATGCAGTGGGTAGCGAGTTAACTCATCAATCCTTGTGTTGTGGGTTCGAACCCCCCAGTGGGGTTGGAGGTATGTGCTACTGATGAAGGCCAAAAGTCCAAAACAGCTGTACATACAGCCCTCCTCTGGACGCTGACTTTCACCTTGACTCTCAATCTGGAGGGATGGCGCTCCGCCAGGTCATAAAATGTCCTAAACACACCTCTCGAGGTTCCCCAACCACCTACAGGTAATGGGGCAAGTGAAGTGAAGTGAACAACACGATTGTGTAACATGATCAGGATGGGAAGAATGTTCACATTATTTTCAGCTTTTCTCATGGTAAAAAAATTAGCTCTGGGTATTTCTCCAGAAAAAATGACCCCATTATTTTGTTGCTTGCTTGGTGGTTTTCCAACATTTCAGAGAATTATTCTTATGATCCTCTGAAGAGAGCACCTCAGAAAATTTGATGGTTTAATGATTTCTAAAGGTATCTCAGCAGTGCTAGAAACAGCACTGCCCAAACACACGTGTCTTTCTTGGGTGTATTTAAGACAACTTCTGAGAAAGTGTTCAACAGTTTCAACCACATAGAAAATGAGGTGACTTTGAAATGGTCACTCCTATCATTTGAATATGAACATTTAGGAGGGACAGCTGCCTACATGCAATCTGCTAATCTGTACCCATAGGCCTTTGGATAACTTGTGAAAATCTATTTACACATTTGCTGATTCTAATTTTTTCCAATCAAGGTATGTGTTGTTTTCAGATTCAACTCTACATAGATCATTAATTTTATGTTCGATCAACAGACACGCTTTTATATTCAAAAAGCCAATACCAGTTTGACTCTGAGGTAATTTAGTGGGAGCTTTAGCAATTTTGTCATCTTCTCCATTGCCTGGTAGACCAGTATGTCATGGTACCCAATTGCAAAACACTATGTTCCTATAACTTCAGAGATTGTAAGAAAGACTTGATGTCAGGGAGGATACTTACATGGTAGTGTACTTCACATAAAAGCAAATATTCTAAAACCTAAATCTATGTGGTAGCTACTAATGATAAAGCTGGTATCTCTACCTTATTTTGCTTTTAATCTGGCATTATGTAAATTTCTGCAACACCAAACCTGAAGCCATCTACTATTGCTCCATCTTTATCTATCCACACTCAGACCGGAGATGATGTAGTTAATGTTTCATTTGCGAGGTTAAGTAATGAGGTTGGCCTGACTTAGAACATGACATGATAAGATCTTCAATTATAATATTGTGATGCTGCTACCCATGGTGCTGATTGCTGGGCTTCAGCCAGTGGTTCCCTCATGATTCTCTCTTGGCATATTTATCTGAAAGTTCTCACTTAGCTGTTTGTAACTCTGATGCAATGTTGATAATAATTTTAAGTCAACCCAAGAACCTACTGTTACATGCTTGTCATGTGGGGAGATTCATGTGACTTTTGGCTTTCTTAACAAATTTGATTGCTTTTCTCTGATGCAGTGTAACAAGATCCAAAATCAGTGTGTTAGTAAATTCTAAGATATAAAAAAAAGTTTTATTTCTTGCATTGTGTGGTTTTTCTTTTTGTTGCTGGTATTTACATGCAGAAATACATAGAAATGTAATCTCAGATGCATCTAAGTCTTTTAAATATAATGCAGTGCCTCACCTCTTGACAAATAGCATTTATGTCAGCTCCACTGATTTTATCTGGCCGGGCTACATAGTCCTCAAGATCCACCTCCTCACTGAGATTCATCTTTCCAGTGATTGTAGAAAATATCAGTCGCTTCTGCCTTCTGTCAGGAAGAGGAAATTCAATCTTGCGATCCAGCCGCCCAGGACGCAGAAGTGCTGGGTCTAATGTATCAGCTCTGTTAGTAGCCATGATCACCTACATATACCAAAAAAATAATTTGTAAGGTCAATAACCAAGGTTTAAAAAGATATTTCCCCAGAAAAAAAAAACTTGAAAGTAAAATCCATCACCATTTGACAGAGATGATGATGCTGAAATAGCAAACGATTTTAATATAAATAAGGATGTTTGTGTTGATTTATCAAAATGACCAATTTGTAAAATTCATAAGAATTTTCGGCCTGCTCCTACTAGGAAGTCAGGAATTTATTTCTGTACACAGGGTATCATCACATGCAAGAACATAAATAGGTCTGAAGCCCTTTCCCAATGGGACAGATGTGTACATAAAACTTTGTGTATCTATATTTTATTCATTTGCCCAAAAATCTTAATAAAAATTATGTAAAAACAACCTGAATAATTGCTCAATTCATATAAACTTTGAGAACTTGTGATATATCGCAAACTTCTTCAAATAGTTTTCAGAGATGAAAAAAAAAAAAACAACAGAGAGACATACAGATACATACATAAACTTTGAAAAACTATGTAAAAGATGGTTTCAATTAAAAATTCCTATAGTGCACTGCATTATTATTTAGAATATTCTCTTGCAGTGTGTTAATTTATATATAAATATTTTTTTTTACAAAAAGATTTGAAACTTTGTTTTGATAATGCAATATGCATGTGTTTAGTATCTTCCAATGTAAGCAACCAGCATAATGTTAACGTCTGATTTTCATGATGCAGAAAACTTTTCCAGTTTTTTTTTTGCCTAATTATTAATTCTTCCCTAATCAGAAATTGCTAATTCAAGTAATTATTCTTTAAAATACTGACAAGCTGAATGGTCAAGCTGCCAATGTAATCTAGTTTCTCTTATGAATATTACCTAACCCAGGTACCATGCACAGTATAACAGATGATTGTTGGAAATATACAAGTGATGAGAGCCACATGACTTCTAGAGGAAAGGTAAACATTGTTTTTACTGCAGCTGGAGCTGATAACCACAAAAGCCTTTGTTAGTGACACTGCAATACTTAATCACACGCAGCTGACCACTTAAGAGAGCAAATTTTGGATAGTTTGAAGAAAGTTAAAATACCACTGAATAAGGTCTATTTCAGGAAATAGTGCTAACATGGTTAGTGGATTTCTGAAAACCAGATTATCATCATTATCTTGTTTTATCCATACACTAAAACTATGCATTAATAATGCCACATTTTGTCAATGAGTAGTAAAAGATATCTTTCATATTAATTGAATGTGTGTGTTGACCATTTCCACCATTCTCCTGCTGCCCCTCAAAAGCTAAGTGACCTTAAGAAACAAGTGAAAGTCCAAACACAGGCTTCTTCTACAGGATTTATCCACCATTGGAACAGTCCATATTAGATGTTAGAACATAATATTGAACAAAGATGCCCATTCATAGCATATGCATAAACAATAATAATACAAATCTAACTCTGCTTCAATAAGTCTAGCTGAAAAATGTATTTTCCTTCTAAAGCCATTTTGGAGATGATAAAAGTTGCCAGTCAGAATAATGTAACAAGTTCTGTCAATTTTAGCTCCAGAACTCTTCCTAGACAAACCTGCTACTGATATATTATCGAAGAAATCTTGACAAGTATAGATCAGCTAAAAGCAACCATGCAAAGGCATAAGCCAGCCTGTATTTCCACATGTTATACCCTCACTTCAAACTGAAGCTCCAAAGTAAAATAAGGCATTGGTTGATAGAAGAAACTGAAAAAAATTAAGTATGAAGAGATTAGGCAGAACCCCAGGAGAATTGAAATCCCAAACTCTAATACAATGATCCAGATTTGACACAGACTTCAGCTGCTGAATCAAAGTGATGGTTCCCAAACTTTGAGACTGCTATGGAGAAATAGCAACAGGATAAAAAAACAAGCTGCCAGTTCTTCAGGAAAGCAAACTGCAGATCCTCAAAAACTGAGAAAGAAAAAAAAAACTGCTGTTATAGAGAAAGAGATCAATAAATATTTTAACTTGCTTCTACTACCCAAACATAAAGATCCTTTGTTATGGTGGATCCATAGACAGGGAATGACTTTTAACACTGGTGGGCATGTATGTGAGCCAACAAAAACTTAGATCAATCCAGGAAGTGGCAAAAAGTTGATGTTTCTGCATTATAATCTAAGAGCTTTTGACTTTAAATACTAAGATATACTCTTGACAGGCTTTCATAGTTGTTTTCCATTTTGAATCTCTAAGTGTAGAGCAGTATTACTTTCAGTACTTTGACTTTCACACAGATACATATTAGTCTGCATTAGGAAATAGCATGCTAATTAGCTTAACATAAAAATCTTTAGGAAATTTTCATAATATTTTTGACAGGCATTGATTCTGAATTGGGGAAATGGTGTTTGAGGTGGTGATTATCAAATTCTATGGGATTTACCATCATTACCACCCTTCCAACCAGGTCAATGACCATGGTTGCACATTAATATGGATAGCTTGATTTATTTTTAAATCTTGATGTAATATGGAAAACACTGTTACGAAGTGCCTAATCAGTCAAGCAATTAACCAACAAAATGGCACTATTAAGCTGATTGCCAGTTATCTGCCAATTAATTGGCACATTCCTAGTATGAATGAGTAAATTGGTAATCACCAAAATTAACATGCAAATATTTTAAAACCAGCAATTTTGTTCAACAACGACGGGTGCCAAGTAGTTGGGGGAGGATAAGGTATAGTAACATTAAAGTGGTCTTTAAAAAACATGTGGCCGCTTATCCGCAATAACCTTTATCTGCTACTTTGACAAGCAAACGGTTTATTTAATTTTAATTAAACATAATCTCTGTGTTACAACTGTATCATTACAAACTGAAAACTATATAGTTTCTGGGAAAACACAAGAGATACTCACTTTAACATTGACAGTTTGGTCAAAGCCATCCATTTGGTTGAGAAGTTCCAGCAAGATCCTCTGTACTTCACGGTCAGCTAAGAAAACCAACAAAAACTAACATCCAAATAAAACACGTACACAGGAGAGAGAAATCTTTTAACACATTTGACAGACCTTTTTAGCAATTTTTCACAAAAAATTTTCTTTTAGTGATATGGCTTGCAATAATTTCCTTCACAAATGTATGAGTTTACAATGAGCACCACAAAGACGACTTTTAGCAGAGGGCAACCCTATTGAGAGTTTTATAGGAATCTAAGCAATAAAAAAATAGGAATGTTTTCAGAATGATAAGGATTCCATCACTCCTTACTTTTTAATTTTTCAAAAAGGTGTCAGTTGCACTCTTGGCTTTTTGGAAGCAGATTTTGTTTGGGGTTGGTTCATGGCAGACTTTCCTTCCTGCATTCATTGAGACTTTCAGTATCATCACAGAGGACAGTAGCTTTTGGTCTGAAATCTCTTATTTTTCCTCACCTGGCTAAAGATGCTCTCACTGTCAGCATTGCTATGTGGTACCAGACAAATTACTACCATAAATACAGGTAGCAGTGTGTATTTAATACTTCCTCTGCTGTCTTAAGTTGTGATATCAAATGCCATGCTTCATCAATTCTTTCTGACTGCAGTATATCATCTCTGAGACTGTCTAGTTGATAATTCAAAAATTCTGCCTCTATGTCATCAATAACATTTTCTAGATCTAGAACTTTGATTGGTTTGTGAAGAAGAGGGAATCTAAATACAAAGTATTCCACTGGTGAGAACTTTGCTATTCTTCTCAAAGCTATGTCCGCAACTTCAACATTTTCAAGCAATTCATGTTCTAAATGAAAAGTCTTGAGAATGTAGCTGTAAAAGTTTCTCACTTCTCTGTAGAAATATGGCACAATCTCAGAACTCAGTCTTTCAGCACCACTCTCCTCTTTGATATAATGCTTAGTTTTAGATCCTATTACTTATATCCTGCTTATCTTTTTGGTTTTGTCTCATTTCAAAATCAATATTGAAAATGTTTTTTGTATCAGCCACAGCCTTAGACAATTTGTGCTGAATTATCTATATCTAGAATCACCATTCTGAGAGGAATCTTGAGCTGAGGTTTGCTTCTTGGATGAGATCTGTTTAACTTAGTGACCCTTATCTTTTCTTTGGACTTGAGTGGTACTTCCTTTTTCTGCTGTCTGGTCTGATGGTGGTGGTGTACTGTCCTTTGAAGATCTAGACAACCTGTTTTTTTTTACTGGTGACTTTTTGAAACGTGTAATATTCCTTCATTGGAATCCACATTTCTAACATTCTATTCATGCATTCCTCTAATGACAGCCACCCGGTCGCCACATGTGTAATAGCCTTCTTTATCTTAAGTCGTTTTCTGTTGGAGAACTTGCAGCTCATGTTGTCTTTTACAACTTTTATCCAAATAAAAGTAACAGTCAATAAAAAAATTCTTCAATATTGTATTATTGAGCCTTTGCTCCTTTCTGGGCAGCAAGATTAATTAAATAGCAAAGGCACCCTCAAATATGAATGCTAGGGTTCTTCTTCAAAATTAATCCAGCTATACTTTTTTGTCTCCCCATCATGACTGATGCATCATCTAAGTCAAAAGAAACAATTTTCCCATGGTATATTATTTTTAGTTAGCTCATCATCAATGATATTCAAAATATTTTCTCCTATTGAGCTAACCTTACTTTCCTGCATAGATAATACAGTCATTACTCTTCCTATTTCAGCATCAAAATATTGCACAACCACTGGATATAACTGAAAACTTCCACCATCATTGCTCCCAAAGAAAATGGACATACCTTTAGTTTATCAGCTAAAGATATATCCTTTCATTAGTTGATGTGTTGATAATAGCCGTGGTTTTGGTCCTGTCACATCCATACAGTGATGGCACTTGAGAGTCTGGAAACATTTTCTTAAACAATGGTTTGGCATGATCAGCTAATGAAAGTGGCAGGTTATGTATAATCAGAAAATTAGTGAATAAAACCTCTGCATTTTTAACTAAATCATGATTGCCAGTTTTTTTCTGAAAAAATGACGAAATACTTTATTTTACATTGTTATTTCTGCATGTTCCATGTGCTTTTTGGCAGACATGCATTTCAGAGTCATCTTTGCTGCTATGAGCGATGCTAAAATCCGCATTGCACAGCATACAAATGCATGGTTATCTCCATGACATGACGACTTGATGCAAGGCCACTTTTTGCTGTGCTCTATTTTATACCGCTGCAGAACACGAGGTTTTTGTTGATAATTTTGACTCTATACACATTTGCTTTGATATGAAGAGTGAAATGCATCATGGGATTTTATTCAGGTACTTATTAGTATCAGTGCAACATCATTACGCCCCATGCCAGAGATATGCTAGGAACAAAGAGTAAAGGTTGTGCTCTACTCAGGGGTTGTCGGTTGTGATTTACTAGTTTCGAACTGTATAAAGTCTTAAAACATTTAAGGATTTTAAACAGCAATGAGGGAAGCAGTTTTTGTCAGCATTAGGGCAAAATTGTACCTTGTGATATGTCATCTGACACTAAAAATGATGATCAACACAATTTTTGTTTAAAAAATCGTAATATTTAACAGGACAATAACAACAACAGAATATGGTCTTAAAATCGTAAAGATTCCACCAAAATCATAATGGTTAGCATCTCTGCAACTCCCTGGATGAAAGGAAGAGATGCACATCAAAACTAATACACAAAAATTGCTGAGTGTTGTAAATGCTATAATTCTAAGAGAAAATGTTATATTTTGAGAAAATATGTATACTTCAAACATATTACCTGATGGTGTCACATTTCAGGATGCAAAGCTACTATTGCATCCCTTCCAGAATCAATATTACTTGATATGTTGCAAAATAATATAAAGATTGTTCTAAAATTCTCAACTTGTACTGTTCAAAATTTGAGCAAAAAATATTGAATAGTTACAGAAATGCAGTTGTTCAAATTTTGTTGGAATGGAATTATCATTATTGAGAAATGATCAAAAGATCTACATGTATATATAAATGCTTTTATTACATGACTATTGATTTTTGATGGAGAAAATTACTTTGGAAAGGTTACTTCAGGATATTTTCCAACTTGACTATGCCAAAATTAAAAAAAATTAGTCCCAAAAAATTTGTTTTCACTGCCTCTGTGACATTCTGAAGTGGTGGTCTCTCTCTAAATAAATCAAAAAATTTTCATTTTTTACCTCCAGTTTGTGCATCAAATCTTTTTGTTGCTATGGCATCTATTTCATCAATAAATATGATTGCTGGAGCATTTTCTTTGGCCAGCCTAAAAACATCTCTCACCATTCTCGGACCTTCTCCTAAGTACTTCTGCACAAACTCTGATCCAACAACTCTAATAAAAGCAGCTAGGAAGATAAATAGAAAAAATGCAAACATCTTGAACTGTTTCCCAAGCTATTACAAAAATCGAATGAGATAATATTTACTGTCTAGTATTCCAAAATTAAGATATCAAATTAAATTTAAGGCTCTAGCAGAAGTTCATATTCGCCAGTATTACAATGTTTGCCCATAAGTCCCTTCACCCCTACTTAATACATGTCCAATGGATTTTTGCAGGTGGCATTGTTGTAACAACATAACTGTATATGGGTCCAAGTCCTGTCCTTCTAAGCCCCACAGTGAATTGTTGCAAGATGCAGACCCAGTCTGAGCAGATATAATAGTCTTCCATTTGTGGAACACACTATTCTTTCAACATATACAAATATGTTCCCTGCTTGACAGGTCCAAAAGCGTATGCCCCAATATCAGCCGTTTACTGCAGACCACATCATAAACACAAAATGAAGGGACTATACTAAACTAGAAAGAATAGAATTAAAATGTGCTGAAAAAATTTTCAAACTATATATTTCAGTGTTTAACAGTTACAGATGTTAATAAAAAATGCACTGCATTTATTGAACTTACAAAAACTATAACTCCATGTTGTGAATTTCCTAAATATTTTAAATAGTAGAAAGTAGTAATAATAATAGTATCTTAGTTTTATACCTGACAAATGTTTTTTTTTTAAATATGTTTAACAAAACCAAAAATACTATAGGCAAATTTTAAAAATTATTTGTTACCTGTTGTGTGATGAGCAACTGCCTTGGCCAGCATAGTCTTACCACAGCCTGGAGGCCCAAACATCAAGACACCTCGAGGTGGGTCAATACCAATCTGTTTGTACAATTCAAAATGAGTAAGAGGTAGTTCTACTGCTTCTCGGACCTCTTGTTTTTGAATATCCATCCCACCAATATCTGCATATTTTATGTTTGGCTTTTCATCTAATCAACAGAATTAAATATAACTATTAGTGAGAATTCCAAACACAAAGAAGGTAAATATTTTGAATAATATGCAAAATTCTTGGTAGAAAATGTTTGCTAATGAATCAGACTATTTACAGCAAAGATTGTTTTTGTTGTATTTGCTAAGAATATTTTAATATTAACCAATGAAAACTCATTTTAAATTTAAAAAAAAAAAGAAAACACCAATAACATTGTTTAAACAATATGCAAAGATATTTTGGTTAAAATTCATTCATTAGTTAAAAAGGGGGTGGTATTCTGACCTGCCTGTAGCATGGTGATACTACTGTCAGCTTCTGGAGGAAGAACATCAACTAGAGCATTGCTGTGCTTATGAAGAGCAACACTGGCACTTGGTTTAAGCAACTCTCTGTCAATGGTTGACAAGATTCGCACATAGTAATTAGAGCCTGAAATTAAAAATAAATAATAATAATACAATTAAAGAGTATGAACTGAAATTATATAATGGCCAAAACATTAGATCCATTACATTCTCTCTTTTTTCTTATATCCTAATTTACAATCTATGTCAACAATTCTAGTTTTCAAACATGAAAAATCTGAAAAACATCTACAGTAAAAGGTGGAGAAATGTAAATAGACAGAGAAACATATTAAAAAAAACGAAAAAAGAAGAATTTCTGTTGTAAAAAACACAACATAAGGTTAACAGAATTATGTAATTAAAAACTAAAGTTTGTATATTCCAAATTATTTAAAGATTTTAAAAAAAATAAAGATGAAATATTACCAGTTGTTGATCCTACAATTCCAGTATTCTGATCGACAGCTTCAAGAAACTGTCCAATCACAAGTGGAACACTTTGGATTCTTTTTACTTCTTCTTGTGCGTGGAGATATTCTTTTTTCAAGTTTTTTTGCTCATCCTTAATATACTCTTCTTGAACTTCAAGAAATTCCAGCTGACGTTGCAACTTCTGTAGCAAGACAAACATCTTTTATAGATCTTAGGAGTATTTTGTTTTAAGTTTTTATTACTTGATACCAAGTTGTAGTTGCATCAATGTGCATAAAATTATTTCCTTTTGACAGGTATTCCTAAACTACACCATCAAAAGCCATTTGTAAAAACTAACTGTTAATCCTAATAAAGCAATGAACTATTTACTTTGTACCCCAACTTGAAATTTTAAATGCATCTGCACCACTCAGTTAATTATTTATTAGTACACCATCACATGTAAATTTTTTGCTCTAAAGGAACTTTCTTACCTTATATTTAACATACATGTCCTCCGCATCCAGACCCAAAGGATCATAATGAGAAATTGTCTGAGATGTTCCTGGCCTGATTTCACAGACAAAACTGTCTTCCTAAAGAAGAAAAATATCAAAAGCTTAACAGAAACAGCAATTAAAGTAAATAAAACTAATCTAATTATTTTTAAAACAAAAGAAAAATGACAAATAAACAAAAACGTTTTTATACATTGTTTTACTGACACCTTTTCAAGATGGGGTTATATCATTTAAAAAAACTGAAAAACAAAGTAAAATTTGGCAGAGAAACTACATTTCAAAAAGTGTTCCATCACCCTTAGAAAATACTGCATGTGTTCAGATAAGGTCAGATTTAAAACTTTAAACAGTGAAGATTGAATATTTACCACATCCCAAGGTAAAAATTAAGTTTTATTCCTCGAACCAAGTAGAAAATATTCTAAGTAACTTCCAGACATACAACCTTTGCACATCTTAGGTGAATGCTGCATAGATTAAAAGTACTGGAATACCATCCTTCCCAATGTTAAAATTACCCAACATTTCAGATTTTACCTAATCAGGAATTCTCAGGTGAAAGGCTCAATGTTCATTAAGGTCTTGCATTTGGGAAGTAGAAGCTAATAATGTAACCTTGACATCTGCTATAGTTACTGCCCATCTATGCAGATGAGGGCTTCAAAATTGTTGTTGTAACAGTAACTGTTTTTAGCAGATTTCTTGTTTAATTTAGTGTCTACAGTCACAGATTCCCCAACCATACAAACAATATCTAATGTAGATACAAAGCACAATCTCAAGCCCAAGAGGCTTTATCTTACATATAACCCATTTGTTTGACAGTCCTTCTATCACAAGTTATGGTTGCAGAGTTAAAGGGTGACTTTGTGACACTAACAACAGTGCTAAATACCCAGGCATTCAGTAATAATAAATAAGTTATGAAATATCCAAATAGTAATTCTTTTTTAAATATTCTTTTCAAAGTAAAACTTTAGAGAAAGATTTATTGCAGACAGGCTTTTTACACACACCCCCCACAACACACAAAACATTTGGAGCTAAGTTCTAAATGAGATTTCTCCATTTAAAATAATATGAAACTAAAAGAAATTTTTCTGCATTAACACTTTGTAAATTAAATCTCACATCATACAAGCTACAACTTTTAATTATGAAAAACCAGACAATATTCACCATAAACTTGTGAATCTTGTCGAAAATATATCCAGAAAAGAAGAAACTGAGTGATCCATACAGAGATGACCTCAATGAATGGCTGTACGTTTCAGTGAAGAGTAGATTTCCTGTCTCCCAGTAGAAAATTCAACGACTCTAAACGTGCTACCAGACAACAGGAAGGGTCCAAAACCCCTATTTTCCTGCTTGACCAAACACCAACATCAGGATAAAATGCTCATCGTTAGGGCCCAATGGCCACAAACCATAACTGTAAACACCTACAGGCACAGTAATTGCAAGCAGCTGAACAGATCTGTAAATAGGGCCATTAGAAGAGAGTTTTGAGATGCAACCACAGAGTAGCATTATTATCGTAATGTCAAGACCATTCAAGGCAGGTAATGTTCACAGGTGAATCCCACAGACTTCGCGGTATAAAAAAAAAGACAATTCAACGGTGCAGCAGAACTCGACCATGTACAAAGCAGAATCCCTGTTATTCAACATAGTGGACCCTATAATCATCCCCAACCTGCAAGCAATAATTACAAGACCAGGCCACGGTTGGGTGGGGTTGGGTGGGGTTTCCATCCATGCCATAGCCCCTCATTAGCGCTATTCGAACACCTGTAAGACCTTAAGGGCTCACGACACCTACATTCTCTCAGACCCGGCCATGTTCACTAGACCGCAATGCGGCTGTTGGGGGGAGGGGGGAAGGGGAATACATAACACACACTTACACTTGCCACCAGGTCGTTTCAGTTTCAAAAAGAATAGGGAAAGAGAACCAGAAGTATCCCCCCCCCAACCCCTCCCTTTCTCTAACGAAAGCTCGCTGATAACAGTATTAGGTGAGGTCCAGTCGGGGCAGGAGAGCCATCATCCCAACCGTCTTCAGGAATATTCCGGACAGTACCAGATAACCCTAACCCTGAGCAAGTAGAGGGTTTCCCCAGTCGCTACCTCTCTCTCTCTCTCCTTTTTAAAGAGATTTAATTCGACTGATGATTACAGTAGCGCGGGAAAGCAGGACGTATCTCTCACCTTGTCGTGCACAGCCAAGCCTATCTCCTCCATTTTCGAAATGCCCGGATGACGCGCGTCACTTCCCCCCGACGACCGGACTGTTTACAAATGGCCGCCGCCTGCACTCGCTCATCTGTTTTCTCAAAATTTGGATTCTGAATCTAAAAAAAACCCCACCCACCCCGGAGGAGGAGTCGCTGGCCATCACCTGCCCGACGACTAAGCAGAGGAGGGGACGCGAAAATCCGCCGCCTGTCTGTGACTCCCTTTTGGGTTAACTGACCGGACTTAGGTGACTCTTTCTCTCTGGTCTCCCCCCCCCCTCTAACACAGCAGAAAATATCTGGATACCGAGGGAGTGCAATCTACCTCTATGGAGCAAAACCTCGCTTGTAAATAAAGTTAAACATTATCAGCCTCTGCTCGACACATGACCCCCGCAAATGCTTTGCTGATAGAACTCTTAACTGCATCCTGTTACCTACAGCATATGCTGTTTTTTTAAACTAAGTTTCAAAAGGTTTTCAATTTTAACAAAACATATATATTGAAGCTAAAGAGAGAGAGAGAGAGATGATGGAGGGAGGGAGAGAGAGAGAGAGAGAGAGATGGAGGAGAGAGAGATGATGGAGGGAGGGAGAGAGAGAGAGAGAGATGATGATGGAGAAGAGAGAGAGATGATGGAGAAGAGAGAGAGATGGAGGGAGAGAGAGAGATGATGGAGGAAGAGAGAGATGATGGAGGAGGGAGAGAGAGAGAGAGAGATGATGGAGGAGAGAGAGATGATGGAGGAGAGAGAGAGATGATGGAGGGAGGGAGAGAGAGAGAGAGAGATGATGATGGAGAAGAGAGAGAGATGATGGAGAAGAGAGAGAGATGGAGGGAGAGAGGAGAGAGAGAGAGATGATGGAGAAGAGAGAGATGATGGAGGGAGGAGAGATGATGGGGAGGGAGAGAGAGAGAGATGATGGAGAAGAGAGAGAGATGATGGAGGGAGGGAGAGAGAGATGAGGAGAAGAGAGAGAGATAATGGAGGAGAGAGAGAGAGAGAGATGATGGAGGGAGGGAGAGAGAGAGTCATTTTAAAGATTATTCCATGTGTAACAATTTAAATGTTTCATATCTGCTTTAAAATGGCAAAGAGTCTATTAACTGTTTGTATCCGTTATAATACTATATATTATTTCTAAATGATTTGTTTTTATCGTCTGTTTTGTGACCATTCTGCAAAAAAAAAAAAAAAAAATGTATTTTTACCTGGAAAAGATTGCTGGGGTGTTTATTTTGTGTATTTTTAATGTATTTTAACTGATGTATGTGACATCTCAATACTGACATTTTGTTAAATATACATGAGACTTCATGGGCATACCGATTCTGCCTTTGAGACTAACTGCTGACATGGAATAACAATAGCTTTTAAAACATTAAAAAGTGATAATAACTATTGGTACTAGACATGAATTGCTTTAACACATGCCCTGAATTGTTATAAATATATATATATTTTTTTTCTACAAATCAAGCTCCAAATAGAATGGGCTAAAACAAATTTATTTATTACTTTTTTTGCTGATTTTCTTAATTATCAGCAATGGATATCTATTCTGAAGGAAAATTTGTTTAAGGAATGGAATTCTTTATATATAAAAAGGACAAAAGGACTATAAGTATGCTCTGAAGAATATTGTCCTATTGCATTTTTCTTTTCAATTCAAAAGATTTTGCTTTATTTTAAACAATAAAATTGCTATTTTGTTTCAGTTATGTCTAACAGATTAACTATGTCAGATTCTATGAAACTTCCTCCAATTAAACCAGATGATTCAGAACAAGATTTTATGCAGAAACTCATCAGTTTTATTAACACAGAATTGGCCAACTCAGATGGAAATGACCCAGACCAAAAATATATTGTGCATCAGGCTGCATTTAATATAGTGAGTAAAGCTATTATTTAGAAAAGGTAATATGGTGATTACTATGGGTTAATGTAATAATTTTGTTCAACTTACACCCCCATCATGTGTTTTTTTTTTATTATTGCACCAGATGATGCAGTTGTACCAGAAAATTTTATGAATGAACATTTGAGAATGAGGAGAAATTTTATAAAGTTGAATAAAAGTGTATTCAATATGATTTGGAGCAGACTGTAATGTATGTTGTGTCTGAGACTTTTGTATATATATTTTTATTAAGCCTTGTGGATTCTCTTTGTAAATGTAGGTCATTGTAACTGCATGTTGATTGGTTCCAAAGTATCAGTCTATGGAGCGATATTTTGTTTTCAAATTTACATGATTTAGTAATATAATGCAATGTCATTAGAATATTATGTTATTTGTATTATTCTCTATTGGGTGAATACAAAATTTTGTGATTTACAAAATTTAAAAAAAATTTGTAATGTCTAAAAAAAACAAAGAGGTGGAGAAATATGCACAGTTCCTCTTTTATTCAATCAAACAAGTGCCATCTTCAGGTTAAAAATATTATTCAGTTTTGATAGATAGCGATGCAACCTATGGTAGAGTATTTTTGTATATTCAATAACCTTGCAAGATTACCACGGCAACCATACAAATATAAAATTGTAAATCCACCACTTGTCTAAGGTTGAATATTAAGTATATTATGTAACTTTCCCTCTAACTTGATTTGAAATGCCAGATTTGAATGTTCCTCAGAAGTATGATTGCAACGGTTAACCGGTTATAGTTCGGGTTTTCTCTCTAACCGGTTTGAGTTTTTAAAAACCAGTTATGGTTCGGTTTTCTCTCTAACCGGTTACGGTTCGGTTTTCTCTGTAGCCGGTTAACCGGTTACGGTTCGATTTTCTAACTGGTTACAGTTCGGTTTTCTCTCTAACCGGTTAACCGGTTACGGTTCGGTTTTCTCTCTAACCGGTTAACCGGTTACGGTTCGGTTTTCTCTGTAGCCAGTTAACCGGTTACGGTTCGGTTTTCTCGGTTTTCTCTCTAACCGGTTAACCGGTTACGGTTCGGTTTTCTCTGTAGCCGGTTAACCATACTAAAATGTCACTATCGTATTTCCAAACACCAAACCTTTAGCGAGTAGTGCGACCGGAAAACAACTGCCTGGGTAACCAAGAAGGCGGTGCTAACCGGAAGTCGAAACGGGTACATGCCTACCTGTTTGTGATCAGACCTTCCTTGCTCCTAACACACTGTGTTCCTGGCTATCGATATTTGCCTTGTTTCTTCGCCATTCGCTTTCCCCGCAGCTTACGCATATATCTCCATCCAGCCAAGACATGCAGAACCTGGCCTCCCTGTATCGATCTGGACCGGCATAGATGTCGCTTCCTAGCCATGACGTCAGATCTGTTTTACCTGGCCACATGCTGATCTTGATTGTTACCCGAGAATCGGTCTATTGTCTGAATTATCTAAGTCATCGATCCGATTACTTGGCGCCTCGTGCACCCCGAGTTCTCTTAACATATTAAGGAAACCCCCATATACCTGCCTTCCCTCCTCTTTCAGATTCATAACAAGTTGTTTCCCTCCCGCTATCTATCTGCTTCAAACGAAGCCGGTTGGCACATACATTGCTTAGAGAGATTAACCATAATCCTAAATGCTTCCCTCCATTGCCATTTATGTTAGATTTATTTTGCGATGCAAATTCACGTTGGATTTGGTAATTCATCCATGTGGTAGCGAACTGGTGGTGTGATGGAAATTTTCCCATCAGCCAGGGGGTTAGAATATGATATGACCTTTTGTCGTAAACAAATAAAAGCTTAGTTTATACTGAAGTAAATTAAAAGGAGGAGTGAGCATCTTTAATGTATGTTCAACACGACATGACATATGGTGGCTACATCATGTCAAATCAGGCATAAATTCTAGGAATCACCCTTCCTTCTGGTTAACCGGTTCGGGACAGTTACAACCCTACTCAGAAGTTCCCTTGTGCATGCTCTTTTTGGTTCATTTCTTTTATGGGGTTTTGTCTTCTTTTCTTTTTTTTTATCAAGAGAAAGTATAATTGTGTGTGTGTAACAAATGTTTTGTTAAATTTCAATATAATAGTTAAATTAGTCACAAGTATTTTTATTTGACTGGAGTAAGTATTGGGCAAGAGTTTTAAATAATATCTCTCATGCTCAGTGAAAATATAACAGTTTTCTGTATATTTTGTTAATTTAGTTTAAATCTATCTTTTTTTTTAAAATTATAATTAAGTAAAATATTTTTTAATACCTTAGAATATACTGTTAGATTATAATTACTTTCTGTTGTTGCAGCTGACTAGTCATCTGATTTCTTACCAGTCCCTTCTCACGGCCATAAAAAAGGAATACGAAGACTTCATTGGTTCACTGAGAGAAGGCAAAAGAGCGATCCCACAGTTGCAAAACAAAATAAGTGCTTTGAGTTCTCAGCCTCTAACACTGAATAATTACAGGATGAGAAAAGATCAGCTTTTAGAAAAGTCTGTTTGATTTTCTTTTCCTTCTGATACTTTTAACCCCGACAGAGATGTTATTATAGATGGTTCATCAAACACTGCTGTGCTTGGACTGACTGTGGCAAAGAAATTAGCTTTAATTTCAAATATTTTGAGATCTAATTGTCTGGTTATAGAAAAAAAAAATATTTGGATGGGTTGGTTTTTCAACTACTGTGTATGAAAATAGTAACCAGAGCATCATCTTTCTCTATTTTAAAACTTATTTATTTGCACAAAAGTATTTTTGTTACATGAGTCAATACAGATGATGCAAAATAAAAAAAAATACAAGAAAATACAGAGACAAATTAGAGAAAATAATAATTGTTTAACTTATGGTAGAATAATTATTAATTTTTATGGCAGTTCATTTGCTTTTGTTTGCTTTGCATTATGGGTAATGTAAGTTAATTTTTGGTACTTAGAATTTTTATCGGTTCCTTGGCAACTTTAATTCGTTAAGTTCTAAGTACATAATTGTGACATTTAAAAAAAGAATATCCACATACATTTTCCTGCAGAGCAGAAATATTTAGAATTCTGTATTATGGTAAATATATGAGTTACTCTAAAATTTTGTCTGTTGTAGAATGACTAAATCATAATTCGTTGCCTTAGATTTCCCCAAAATAAAAAAAATTAATTTGTTTTCACAGAAAGACAAATTTGTGAGTGTTAATGATCAGACAGTGCTTAATGTTGATCGATATTGAGCATGTGGACTTGATACTGTTGACCTGAGAAATAAAAAAAAAAGGGGATAACATGAGTAAAAGTGATGCAAGTAAGGCCTGATGGTAAATAATCTGTGAGCATGGATGCCTTTGGTGAACACCCGCTCCCTTTAAAATACTGGATCCACCCTGGTTATTTATGTGAAAATCACTGAATTCTACATTGTTAATGAATGGTGTTGCAAGTATGACTGTTTGTTTTACACTAATATCTGTTGCCCAAGTAGTATCTTGTTTACTTTAAAAAACCATTGAATATTCTAAAGTTGCATATATTTAATTAAATTTACTTTATTAAAAGTATTTGGCATATTCCAGAACAAAATTTTCACATAGTAGTTTGACAGTATTAAAAATTATCTAAGAGTAGGAGTGTCCTATACAATATATGTGCAGTACAGTATTAAATGCTGAAAAGCAGCATTTTTTGTAATATCAGTTTACTTCTTTTTCCACTTTAAGCCCAACACTATTGATTTTGTCTTTACTTGGTAATAAATTCTGTATAATTTTTACTCTTCTTGTATACTTTTCAAAATGCATTGCTTTGCTTAAAATCTATTCGTATAAGAAATCAAAGCCATCCAGATTAAATATTTTATAATGCTATATAATGTGCATATTCTGCATATCAGTATTCTATATCATTGGTACATCACTTCAAATTATATTTTGAATTAAACTGAAAATTAATATTTTTAGGAATAAAATTTTTCTAAATCTCTTTATTAATTGTATAAATGCTACTCTTATCATATGCTTGCATAACACCTGCAACTTTCATCAATGTGAGAGGTTTTTAGTGAAATTATAGAACTTTGTCTTTACTCTTTAAAATATTTTTGATTTTGATCAATGCATTTAAAGCATTTATATTTCTTTTTAGAATAGCAATTATTGAATGGGACAATGAACAACTACAAAATAACTTGGATATGATTCAGAAGGATCGCTTGCTGAAGGAGCAAAACCTCAGAGAAAAGTACAGTCAGATATCAGCAGCTAAAATCAAAATGCTGGATACACGTAGGATTCCAGGTATGTGAATGTTCTGAGCACACTGTTGGTCAGGTACTGGGATAAGAGATTTAGTTTGGGTCCTTTTAGTCGTCATTAATTAAAATCCAGGTTGCATCTTCTCTTTATAGAATGTATCTCGAGGCAACTTTTTTTTCTTTCTCTCTCTATTGCCACAGCACTTGTCCAAGTTAATGTTAAACTTATTATTTTACTTTAGGCTATAAAACTCATTCCAGTGAATATTAATGTTTTATCTGCTAGAAAAATGTGCCTGTCAACCTTGTATTCTGAGTGGAAATAAATGCAAAAATGTTTTAAATTTTCTTTGAACTAGTTCTTATTTCCACACCCAATACTTGCTAAACACTGTGAATAACCAAATTCCTTTCTTCTTCAGGCCGTTTTATTAACAGCTTTGTAAGTTTCTAAATATTCAATGAGATGGAGACTTCAAGCTTAGAGAATGCATTACTTTATTTCTTTAGATTTGGCTGGACTTGCTCTTTGGATAAAGAGCCAGCACTACAGACAGGTGAAAAAATGTGCAAAGACGTAAACTCCTCCTCCTCCTTGCTGATATGAGACAGGAGGCACATGGCTACTTGATTGCTGGTTTCACACTTATGATGATTTTCTTTAGGATGTTCTGTTTTTTTAAGGTCACCTTACTGGTGGTCAGATGTTTTTAATGAGAATTGATTTCAGGATTAAATTTCACAAATCAGATGTTAAAAAAATCAAATTAAAATATAAAAATATTTGCTAATGTTTGTTTTTCACAATGGACTTTGTTAAAGTGTGATTCTCAAAAAATAGCCAGATATAGTTACTATTGTCTTAACAAGAAAACCAATAAGCAATGTTTGATTGTCTTTTGCTAGATTTGAGTAAATGTTTTTTTACAGACAATGTCATACGTATCTTTGCTTTATGACACCGTGTCCACATATAGGTTATCAATGTATGACCTTGGAATATTGTTCTGTAGCAACTTACACAGTTCATTCAAGATGGATGGTTGTTTGATTTTCTAAGTATCCATGTAACATCATGTAACCTCAGTGATGTTCATATCAGGACTGTGTGTAGACCAAAGCATCTTTGCAAGTGTTTTAGATTCAAGATACTTTCACCATATTGGCTGCATGCTTTGGTCATTTTCATGTTGGAATATGAATTCTCACCCAGTGAGGTACCTTCCTGAGCAAATGGTATGCTGGTTAAATACCTGGCTGTACTTGTTGGTAGTCAGTATACCTTCAGTTTTTTATGCAATTCCCTGGACACCTTGGTTGATGTACAGTGCCACACTTGTTTTGATCTGTCCCTATGCTTTACTGTAGCTGTTGTACACTGCCTGTTATTCTACTCCTAGGTCTGTCTTTGAACAAACCACTATTTATGATTGCCAAACAGTTAAAACTTAGACTCATCTGTAAAGTTCACCTTTATCCCACTGTTTCGCTTTTGTTGCCCATTTCAACCGCACCATTTGATGACCTCTCCTCAGCAAACGCTTCCAAGGAACTATTCGTATATTGAGACCACTTTGTGCTAATGTGTATTTTACTGCTGAAGAAATATTAACACACATATTTGCAGCTAGGTGATTCAAAAACTCTCTACCATTTCATCATTGATCGCATAGAAAACACACCCTGTGGTACTTATCATCGCTTCTGGAGAATTTGGATTTCTTTCTCAACTGCATCCATCGTCAACAGTACCAGTTTTTTTCATACCCTCTTTAGAGCCTCGCATACAGCTTCTGAAAAATGAAGTTGGCTACAATCTGCCACACGGAGTAGTCTTTACTAGCTAAGACTATGATTTCAGTACACTTGTCATGTGATATTTCCTTCTCAGGAGCCATAGTATTATTCACTACACATTCACTGCCTGGTATGCCACTTTCTGACTGCTTGCATAACAACCAGTTACAGTGTATTATATCACTACAGAGCATCATTTCATTTTTACGCATGAGATGCAACTCTATCACGTTATTTGCTTATGTACTCAGGCGTTTCTTTGTTTCTATAATTATTTCCAGTACTGCATATATATATAATTCAGCATTAAAAGATAAACATTGCAAAAATTAAGCAATTTAAAATTCTTTTGCAGGATTCAGTCTTCAGGAAGCCACAGACCTGACAGTGTTGAAGTCTAAACTGCATAAACTCGAGCGACAGTTGAAAGAGATGAAAGTCAGTGCAAAAACTCGTTACCTGCCAAAATCCAGGCAGGTGGAACTGAAGTGGAACCTGGATGAGAAGTGCAACTACAGGGATCAGCTCATAAAGGAAAGCAAGCTGCTGTACACTAAAAGACAGCTGCTTAATGTGTCTATAGAAGCAGCTCATGCATACAACAGAATCAAACCGCCACACTGGACGGTTGGTGATGTGATTGTGCACGCTCTCAAACTGGCCCATGAGTTTCAGTGTTTTGATAAAGGTAAAACCAGCGCCACACTGTGCCACTATCATTGCAGATTTTTATGGGTTACAAATGTTTGGATTTTTCTTTTCTAAGTCTTATCTGACTGAACTTTTGTTTTTAATCAAGTGTAATTTTTAAAAGAAAAAGGAGCCTGATACATATTTAAAATTGATAAACTTAGAAAAATGTTTGTACAAAATTTGTATAGCATTTTACATTAAAATAAACTGTTAACAAACTTTCATCTGTGTAAAAAATTGATTTCTTCAAATGAAATACCCTTTCCAACATGTCATCATCATCATCATCATATTTTATTGTATAAGCTGAGAACTTTAAAATAAGTGCGTTTCAGAAATTCAATACACACATTTTTTAGTTTGTTAACTATTCTAAATTGAACAGATTTTTGCCATTGCTATTGTTGTTTTTAAGAACACTATTTTGTGGAAGATTATTAATATATTTTTTTATCATTTTGAATTCAAATTTTAATATCTAATTGTCTTTGTTTTAGATAATATCTTTGATGAACTCAGCTCCTCTAGTCCTGGCGATAGTTTTTCCACAGGAATGGATGCTACAGCAAAGGAGCAGGAATCTGAGATGATGTTGGACTACATTGAGAAGTTCAACGAACTTTTTGAAAGTGGCAAGCTTGAGAAAGCTGCCATTCATGCAGCTATCAGCCCAAAGGGAATTTTGTGTACTCTTGCCACTCTACTGAAGTTCCAAAGTGAGCATTTCTTTTTTTCATTTCTCATTACTATTGTTGTTATTAACTGATATGGAAAACATGGATACTGATAAGCTTAACCATTGAATAAACTACAAAAACTAAAAATAATACAACTTATATACAGTAAAAGTACATTATTATCAACTCCTTTATGCCCAGGCCTCATTTGATAGTAATTAGTAATTTCCATAAGTTTATTTGCTTTATTGATAGATATAACAATACGGTGAGTAAAACGAAGGTTAAAACCACATTGGCTTGTGAAAGTTTGTGATGTGTTTGCTTTAAGTTATTATTATCTTGGTGAGCATGTGCTTTTAGTGATCTTGAGTCCATTTTGAACATTTTGAGGAAAGGCCTCTTATGCATGCAAACATACAATGTGCAGTGCTTCAGGAGTCTGGCAGAAATACAGGGAGGTGGAAGGGGTTTATCATCATTGATGTCATCTTCATCTTTGCCATGTGCATCATCAGAATTAAGTTGCTTTGCTTCCTGAATCAACTCTTTGTTATCTACTGTAAAGTGCCATTTATCATTCTCTATTCTATTGTATATAATACACACCCCAATTTTGATCTGTAAAAAAACCTAAAAATGTATAATTCCCATTTAATGCGCTCATATCTCAGGTGCCGTCAGTTTGGGCCAACCTGGAGAACAGGTGTTATGCAAACAGAAAATGGCCATCTTCACCTTAAAATCAACTGAGAAATTACAACATCTCTCCTTTGGTGGGGCCATCCAGAATAAATTGTGGAGATATTTTATGGGATGTATGTAATAGTTTCACAAAAATTTGAAAAATCCACTCAGTCAGCTGCAGCAGTGATGTGATAAACCAAGTCACCCGAATGATTAAATCAGGTTTTCATGAATACCTTACATATTACGCTGTAGCGTTCAAAGGTCTTTATGAAAAAATTCCATTTCTATTACTATGCCACCCTCGTTTATTACGCCCACCATGGTGTAGTGGCCGAGGTATTATGGTAACATGTATATAAACTCTGCATGGAGATAATCTTCATTCAGTCCCTGTTTATATACACTATTACACAAAACCATGCCACCAACATGACGTATGAGCTACACTGTTGCAGATAAACTCCAAATGATGAGCTGTGCAGGTGAACACGGCAACAGAGCTGCAGCCGAAGGCTCGGAGTGAACGAGGCCAGCGTCAGATCCTGGCGACGTTCTCAGGAGAAGGCTGAAGCCATGCTGTGTGTTCAAAACATGCTGATCGGGGCCAGGGTGCAGCCTCTCTAAAGCTTGAGGGGGTACTTTCCTTCATCGCTGAGAGGCACATGCATGCAGTTTCTGTCTACAAAACTCAAAAAACTCAATCCATGCCTGATTTTAAGGACATCTCAGAAATGGTGCGCACAGCTCATGGCCCGCAACCAACTGAGCATATACCGGCAGACCACCACCGCCTTGAAGCCACCCGATGATTATGAAGATCAGCTGTTGAGGTACCAACAGTTCATCATCAAATTGAGAAAACAACATGACTATCCCCTGAGTTACATAGGGAAAGCCGACCAGATGCCCATGATGTTCGACCATCCCTACTACAGCACAGTGGCCCTAATTGGGTCGAAGACCATCACCATGAAGATGACTGGCCATGAGAAGACCTGCTTAACAGTCATGCTGGGGTGTTGCCATACATCATCTTCAAGAGGAAGATCATGCCAAAGGACCAGTTCCTCAGTGGTGTCCACACCTGAGTCCATGCCAAAGGATGGATGGATGGATGAAGCCCTTACACTAGACTGGGTGAACATCGTGTGGGGCAGACAGTGTATGCTGCACTGCAAACTCCTGATGCTGGATACCTTTAGATGCCACTGCATAGAGTCTGTGAAGACCCCCTAAGAAGACTCACACAGACTTCACCATCATCCCCAGGGGGTATGACATCCATGCTGCAGGTCATGGATGTAGCTTGCAACTGCCCAGTCAAGTGTGGGGTCCAGCAGAGGTGGAATGCATGGATGATGGAGGGCGAACACCTTCACCCCCAACTGGTTGCATGCACCAACCCGGCATGCCCACCATTGCCACCTGGATCAGAGGTGCCTGGGAAGAAGTCAACCCCAAGACCATCAGCAAATGCTTCCTCAGGTGCTACATGTCCAATGCCATGGACAGAATCAAATACGACATCCTTTGGTCTGAGATGAGGGATGACGAGGCAGTTGAAGCATCAGAAGGTGACGACAACAATATCTGTTATGACACAACTGCTACCATAACTGATGAACAGCTCTTGCAGTGAAGGGAAGAAGACAGTGGTGATGAGTTTGATGGTTTTAATCTAGATGTACATCATATCGATGCATGTCACTTATTCTGTATTATATTTATCAATTTCATCGAATTTTACTAAAATTGTGAAAAAAATATTTCTTGCATTTTTGTTTTTGTGGTTAAATTTTGCACAGAGTTTCAGTATGAACTCCTTGTTCTGTTTCAACCCATTTCATTGTCAATATCAGTGGTACTCAACTCAGTGACATTCAATTCTCATATCCCTCAAAACAAGACATGAACAACTGTCTTTTATTGATATTTAGTCATATTTCCACGTGGGATTTTCTAATGTATATTTATGTATTATCGCTCACTCATCTGTCACCGACGATGGCCCCAGTGATCTGGAAAAAAAGTCTGCGATGTCTAATATCGTGTATAATATGCACCCAATTTTTAAAGGGTAAATTTTCTTTAAAAATGCACATATAGCACATGCACTTTACAGTAGTTTGCTAAAGATCACTAGTTCATTATTAGCCAAGACAAAGTGCTGCTGAGAGCCCCAAGGTAAACTTGAAGTGCAGGCCCTTTATCTATATAATCGATGTCATTTGTTTGGTCTCAGGCTTGGGTACTATCTCCACCTTTTGTTGGTCCTGCTGAGAGCAGCTGCTCAAATTCAGCACTAAATGTGTTCAGTTGGAAGGGAACATCACCAAGCACATTAACTAAAGTTACTCAGCATCATCAGTCAGTAACAGGCAGCAGTTGGCAACTGTCTGGACTTCACACATTGACATACTTCAGCAAGCATACATACTCACTACATACAGCAAATTGATTGTTTTCAAGATACTTTGGGCATCACATTTTTATCTGCCTCAAGTGCAGCAGTGATCATCACAGAGATAAGCTTGGAATATGTAGTGCCTCTTGAGGTTATTGATCATGGTCTGAACTACAGATTGGATCAGTGCAGTATTGTTTTGAGGGAGGAGCTCAAGGGTGATCTTCACAAGCGAAGGGGAGCTGAAAGTTTGTCCAATATCAGACAGATATGCCAATTCTGCAGACAGCTCCTTATCCTAGCCATGGAACCATTTAATAAAAATGTCACTTGTTATCCAGGCTTTGGAAGAAAAATATTTGATTATTCTTTTGTTTGTGGTTCTTTGTCTGTCTGTTCTTTACAGGTGGACATATCCACCCTGACCTGCACGTGTCAACCTTTATTTCTATAGATGAGTAGAAGGATACCACCTCTTTATAAGTAAACAGAGACATAAATCTCAAGCTGATTCTAAAATTTGCAAACCTGCCTATTGTTTGTTTGATGAAGACAGAATTTTCAACATCATTGTAGACAGTTGATAGACATATGGCCATAGAATGACAAGCAATCTTTCAGTCCTACACCTGGTGGCAGCATCATACAATCAGTCACCGGCTCAGCATCTCACTATGCTTCTCCTTGAAAACAGTGTTACACCAAGCCCATCTTCTGAACCAGCTGGATAGCCTTTTATTTGAAGGTTGGCCCAAATACTCTGGAACTCTGTTGTAACTTTTGTTTGAACCATAGGTTCTTCCTCTTATTGGTTTATCAGTCATAGTTGCCATACTGCATTAAAATTTGTTTGTTTTTTTTTCAAAATTTTGCTTACAGTGGACTCACCAGCCAAGAACTGCGATGTGATGTCTACCTATCAAACTCCTGGCTTTTCACATTGATTGATGATCTAACTTTCCCTTTGAGCAAGATATCAATGTGCTTGTTTTTCTTCACTATTGTGATGTGGGAGTTGGCACAGACCCCTTTCCCATCCACACACAATGGTTTGGTATAGTCACACAATGCAAGGATAAACTTGAATAACAGAGACACTGGTGTGGAACATAACTGTGGCCATCTGGTTTTTGTTGACTATTGTTTCAGTATCCCATCTTGTAAGACTGGGGCAGCAATGTTTTAGCTGAAACTAATCATCATGACTGTTCTGTCATTGTTTGTTTGTGTATAGGTTCTGTGCCTATAAATGATATGCCACTCTGTTTTACCATATAGACAATTTAAATTGTTTCTGCTTTTGCAAGCAGAATTTGCTGTTTGATGTGGCATCACACAAATAAACATTTATTTAACTGGAAGGAAAGGAGTTTGGCACACTTATGGGGTGGAAAACTGGGTAGGAGCAGACGGTATACCTTGGTTTTATTGGTTGGTAAATAGGTAGATGAGTGACATTAACCAACAATGGTTGACAACAGAGAATGAGAAATAATAAATGACATATTTATTCCCATTTGGCAATACCAGAAAATTATTATAGGCGTTGATGATAACAAGCTTCTACTGTATCTTTATTTTAATTACTAAGAAAATTATTAGGCTTAGATGAATTGAATAAGAAAAGTTGATTTATTTCTCAAAATGAAATGTAATTTTCTGCCTGATGGATATTTTTAAATGGCTGAGTTTATATCCTTTCAGATTTGAATATTCCTAAATCTGTGAAGCAGCCCATTTTGCTGAAATTTTGCAGTACTTTAATGTCCACTGTGAAGCCGTTTGATAAGGAACTGCCACAGGATTTGTCAGAAAAATGTGTAGAATGTATTATTGAGGAAAATCGTTTGGATCTGATTGCACACTGGCTGTCCAAGAACAAGTAAGAATGTAGAATGATTGTCTGCCCTTACATCTTTTTCTCAGAGTGCCATTTATATGTAGACATAGATGGTGTAAATGAGGCCAGGGTTGGGACACCTATTTTGGTTTATAACCACTGTGTGTAACATATCTGGTGATTGTCTCACAAGTTTTCTAAGTGGGAAAGGATAAAGTTTTGAATGTACATATGACACATTATGCCTGCCAGTGAAATAAAGCACTCCTCTAATGTCCAAGAAAGAATTAAACAGATCTCATACCTAGCTGTTGGCTTGCCCTTTCCTTTCTTTTTTAGTTTATTCTGGATGGCCTCACCAGAGGAAAGACATCGTAATTTCTCAGTTGATCTTAAGTTGCAGATGGCCATTTGTCTGTTATGTAACACCCGTTCTCCTTCAGGTTGGCCCAATCTGATGGCGCCTGGAATACAAGCTAAATATGCCTGCGTATTATAACGGGAATTATACATTTTTGGTTTTTTTACAGATCAAAATTGGGGTGCATATTATACATGATAGCATATAATACATGGCACTTTACAATAATCAAAAAAAGCAATAATGTTTGAAATATCTGAATGAATATAGTTATTTAAAAATGTTTTAAGATGAAATCTATGTAAAATAATTTTTAAGCTTTTCTATTTGTTGAAGATCTAGAAAGGATGAATACAGAATACATTTTGCTCTGTTTGTTTTATTAGAGCATTTCTTTTAAAAACGTGTTATAGGAAAGTAACTATGGTGATCTACTTATTTTTACTCCAGGTTGACGCTGACACCACTAACGGCAAACATGATAAAAAGTAAATGTATCTGTAAACAGATTTGCAATTGTGGCTGCCAATCAATGGCAGAGAGCATTTTTGATAAGCTGGGCATGTACAAAGAAGTTGTGCCTTGCCTGCTTAAACAGAATCGGATCGAAGCTGCCCTCCACATCGCTTCGTGCCAGGCAGACTTTACTTTCAAGAATTACACATCTGTTCTTCATTCTTGTCCCTCACTCACACTGGCCTTGAAGCTTGTCATGCCAAAAATCCAAAATGATAACAGAAACTACCAAGGAATTCTTCCTCTGGGCTGTGTGCTGTATATACTATACACTGATGGTCATATTGAATGCATAGTACATCTTCTTAATTTACTTCAGAACTGTAAGTACTAATAGAGTTTAAACTTTTTACAAATATGAACAAGAAAGAAAAGTAGCTCATAGACCACACTTTTAATTATTGACCCTGCTTCTGCTTGGCCATTTTCCTTAGGATGTTTAACTTTAAAATTAAAAACACAAACTTTGTTATCTTCATTACTTCGTGTTGTGTTGTAAACCAGTCTCATCAACAGAGATAACCTGTCTGCAGCTATCCACCAGAGGGTGCTGGCTATTCTGCACTACAAGGGGCCCATAGCACTCGTTGTTTTAGCAGAGAAATCTCTACTAGAACTCTTAATTTTTAGGGGTAGGAGAAAAGTCACTGGGCTGGCCAGTGAGGGAGAGTGAGGAGAAACTACGCTAGTAAGGTATAATGCCATACTTGAACCAATGCTGACCGGGGTTCAACCCTAATCCCCTCAGCCTAGGGTTAGTAGCTATTCCATTCACATTAGCAGAAATCTAATTATGCTAATGCTGTTTTAAGTTTTAAAAGATGCATTGTTATTTTAGGATATTGTTACAAGCAATTTTTAAAAATGCCTCCTTTGTTCACTATTAGAAATAATTCAACTCTGCTAAGTTTTGAAGGTAGGTACCTGAGAACTCCCACTAGCACACACCACCATAAACATGCTCCCACAGAAATTGTTTTAAAGCTCAAATTTAATATTTTTACATTCTAATTAAAGTTCAAGTATAATACAAATTTTAACATATTGGTTACATTTATAAGGCCAGTAAGTTCCTAAAGTGTCACTTTTTCCATCATGCAAAATTAAAAATTGACTGTTACAGACCAATCAGAATACTAGTGAGTACTTAAAGTCACTAGAACCAAGTGATACTAACAAATTTGGTGACAGAATTAGTTTGTGTTTTGGCAGAGGATGTGGTGGGGAAATTAAGCAGTGTTGGAAATGAATATTGTGGACAAATGCAAGCTGTATTCAGTTTTGTGGCTACAAAAATGTAAAACATAATGAAATTGTTGTGCTACACTAGGACCCATGTAAATAATTGAGAACTTAGAGTTTTAGAACCAGATTTATCTCTCTACTGGCAACTTTATCCATTTCCAAATTCTTTAATACTAAATGCTTTAATAATTTTAAAAGCAACCTGTTGTGTGATCAAATCTAAAACTATTGTGAATAACTGCTTGCATTGCCTTCCATTAATTTGAAGTTTACTTTATTATTATTATTATTATTATTATTATTAAGGATGATTTATTTATTTTGTGTTAGAAGTTTGATCCAAAATGGCATTGGATATTTTCCAAAAGACCCGCAGTGAAAAGTTTATTTAGTGTTTCTATTAACTAACAAATTTAACTCAAACCATACCTAAAAAAAACATTTTTATAATAACTCAACTATATCAAGGGAATCTATGTACATTTTACAGGCTCATACAGGTAATGCCATAGCTCTCCAGTAAAGTAAATCACAAATAACTTTCTGTCCATCAAGTTGTGCTCTAGGATATTTGGTTCTATGGCATAGTTGTACAGAATGATGTGCCATATGTGTTCTGGCATCACTTCTTTTTCTACCTTCACTTAAAAGGAGATTATAAACATGAGATGTGAGTTTAGTATTTATCCAATAATTTCTGAGAAGTATTTGATAATCTGTGATTGGTCATTTTTACACTGAAACTGAATTGTCAGTAGCAATTATTATATTAAAACTGTGTAGGGTGCAGTTGTTTGTTAAGGAGAGTCTACCATTTGTGTCTAATCTTGTATGTCAGTGATTTTTACTTATTATATGTATAGTAAATTTACTGTACATTGATTGATTAAAGCCACAGCTGAATATTTTATCAATTTTTTTTTAAAAAACTTTTAATTATTTTAACTTTCAGGCAAGGATCAAAGAAACTGTTGTGTTTTTAGTGAACTAGTATTGTCTGATGTGACAACTTCTGCCAAGGAATGGACAGCTATCGAGCAGGCATTGGAAGAAAGAAGCTACAACGAGCTAGCTGTGTCTCTTTTTGCAACAGTTTTCTGTGCAACGATCATAAAGGAGTCTGCAGCATTTGTCATTTGCTGACTTAATTACTAATCACATGCTTTTTGTGTTTATGGTATTTTATAAGTATGCTGATTGAACTATATAAAGGTGGTGGTCTGCTTAGTTTGTCTAAACGTTTTACAGAATATTTTTTGCAACCATTGTTGTTGTTGTTGTTTTTTAATATACTAATTTGTATAGCAATTTTTAAAAAACTTTAAATGAATTTTAAGAAATTATTTCTTTGCTAAAAAGTTAAGATACCTGCTGTCAGACTAATTTCTGATACTGTAATTCAGAAATAAATTATGCCTTTTAGTTTAGGTTCATTGTGTGAAACATGAAATATTAAGAACTTTCTGTGTGGAATAATATATTTTTATTAGTAAAAGCAATGTGTTGTAAAATTATAAAGCAACAATAGAGGCTGAATTTTAGATGATGTAAATTACACACTTCTAAAGCTATTCTTTCATAGTGTAACTTAAAGTTGGGTTTTAAAAAAAAATTTTTTTGCAATATCACATTTGGTTTATTTATTTAAGTTGCAAAGCCTCCTCAATTTACTCAGTATGCTGTTTTAAAAATGACTTGGACATTTTGTACCTTCTGGGTCAGAAATATTTAGATCTTGATTTATTTTCTGATTTGCAGGGGTTACTGTTAATTTTTTAAACCTGCTTTTTAGTCAGAAATCATAATAAATAGTTAAATAAATGGGTATTTGAAAAGGTAAATCTAATTTTAGTTTTGTTTAATTATGATTTTAACTTCAAGATTTATAAACTATTTTTATCAAATATTAAAAATTTGAATTATTATTACAACCATTTTGAGTTTTTATAATGTTGTGTAATTTTGTGAAGTTACTCAAGTGAACCAAAATTACCAATGAAAATACATAAATTACATTTTTTGTTAATATTGGATTAATATAACTTGTACTATTAAGTCAGAATCATTATACTAAATTATATACATGTTCAAATGTATTGTTTTCAACAATACAGTAAGGGAACTCTTAATTACTTAATATTAATTTAATTTGATATTGTTCAATTTCATATTTATTAATATTATCATGTCATCATTCTTAAACAATAAATAGAATCACTTTTTAAAAAATTAATAATAATAATAAGAATAATAATAACAATAATAATAATAATAAAAATAATAATAAAATAATAATAATAATAAAATATAATAATAATAATAAAATATTAATAATAATAATAAAAATAATAATAATAATAACAATAATAATACAAATAATAATAATAAAAATAATAATAATAAAACAATAATAATAATAATAATAATAATAATAATAATAATAATAATAATAATAATAATAATAATAATAATAATAATATAATAATAATAATAATAATAAAAATAATAATAATAATAATAAAATATTAATAATAATAATAAAAATAATAATAATAATAATATAATAACAATAATAATAATAGCAGAAGAAGAATGGAAAAGGTGAGGGTAACTAAGTCGTGCTACTTCAGGAATGTTCTAACATCATTTATCGGAGTTACGTCCCTTCCTTGTACTTCCGTTGCTATGTGCTAACGCACGCTCTGATTGGACAAGCGTATCTGATAAACATGGCATACCGGAGTAAACTGGAAGATTTGGATCTCACTTCAGACGAAATTAAGAGACTCGGAGACGCCTTACAGAAGGAAGAATTTCGGAAGCTTTTGGTCGAATACGCAGAAGAGATATCTAATCCCGCGAACAAGAAAAAATACGAGGAGGAAATTAGCCAGCTGGAAAATGAGAGGGGCATGGATGTAACCTTCGTTCACCCGGAGCCGGGCCATGTTCTCAAGACCTCTGTGGACGGGGACACGAAGGCGTTCATCAACGTGTGCAAGAATGACAACATTGCGATACCATCGTTTAAAAAGGCCCAAGGTCCGAACGGCCGCTTCGGCTTCCAGTGGTCCCTGCCACATTCCCTGTCTCAGCCGAGAGACGATCTCGACAAAAGTGGGAAAAGATGCAAGGTGTACGACGTGGTCTTTCACCCGGACACCTATCGAATGTCCGAAACTAACCCCAAGTTCAGAAAACTGGTCAACGACGCCGCCCTGGAGGCAGTCGAAGAAAATTTCGATGTCAAACTCGACAAGAAGAACGTGAAGCAGCCGAAGATGAAGTGCAAGGGCAGGCCGCCGGCGACCGTCATCCGAACCAGACGCCCCGATGGACCTACAAAGGGCGGTGTCTACGATGAAGATAGCCCCCTCCGGAATATGCCCTACCCTTACGACGATACGACTACTGCGGAAAAGTCTCGGAAAAGGGAAAGGAAGCTTCAGTCTCGGGACCCTGTTGGTTCTAAATCGGGGGTGAATGCCGAATCATCCCCAGTGACACCGAAATATAGCATTGTGCACAGGTCCGAAGTGGATTTACAGGAGTACAGGAATGCACCTGATGCCCGACCCAGCACGCGTCCGAAGGCACTGATTATCACGATAGATTTACCCCTGCTAAATTCGGCAGGAGCCGTTGATCTAGATATTTTTGAAAACCAGCTTATTCTTAATTCGATAAAACCGGTCGCTTACAATCTCAGTTTAAAGTTGCCTTACCCCGTGGATGAAAACAACGGGACCGCCAAATTCGATAAGAGCAAACGTCAGCTCAGGGTCATTCTGCCCGTTGTTCCCTCCGTAATAGAGGGACTGCCATTTGTCCATAACGAGAATACTGGTGCCGCAGAACCAGCTGAAAACCCTGAGCCTCCCCGTGAGGGGGTCGTGAACGGCTTCGCCAGCAGCCCGATCGAGCCCATTTCGGAGGAGGCGAACACGAACTTGTCAGAAAGTGATGAGAGTAGTGAGAAGGAGCGGATTCCGGACAAGAAAACGGACAGACAGCAGCAGCAGCAGCAGCTGTTGCCACCGTTCACATATCAGCAGGACAACGAGACCGTCACCTTCATCATCGGCGTGAGAAACATTATTCCCGAAAGCCTCACCGAATGCTTTCCGGAGGAAAACGCCTTTTTTGTGAAATTTACCTCCCAGGGACCTGGCTGCTTCCCTATCCACTACAAGTTTCACGTCCAGTTCTCCAGCGACTGCTTTGTGAGCGGGGAGCAGAGCCGGTTGGACGTGTCTGGGCAGAACATGGTGGCGCTTCTGGTGAAGGACAGGAATTCCCGTCGCTTGTGGGACGGGTTTCTCGTCGGTACGGAGGCAGACAAGCTGGAGGTAAGGAAACAACCATTTATCACATTACTGCTGCCGAGAAACACGAAACTATTCAGCAGATGTAGAAACAGACAGACAGACAGATCCCTCCCTCCGCCTAACCTTTAATACACCGGATAAGCTGAAGCTGAGATCCATTGCGCTGTCTGTTCGATTTGCATACCCCTTGGTTCACCAAATCGCTTTCCTTTGTGTAAAATCAGCAAAGTTTTGGTTCCACGGTTGATGAGTAATGAAGTTTCTGACTGGTCTATTGACCGAGTAGAGTGGTCACAGATGAGCCCCATTTTATTCCTTTATAATTTCATTGGTTAAAATTGGGTTGCCAAAGCACATTATAGATTATGGTACAGAATAGGGGTTCTAACTGTAGGTGCTCCCTAATTAAACCTGATGACATTGTTTATTTTTGCTAGCAACATCAGTAGTAAATCTATTATTAATTTTTACTTTAGGCAGAAGAAAAATGTTCACTGATTCTGGACACCTGAATATTTTAAGGTTACGAAACAACAAAGACCAGGAAAATATCTTTTAAAGTCAATTCTGCACATTTATTATCATAATTATAAACTGCACTACTGACAATTAACTATAATCTGTTTTGACAGAGTATGTATGATAGAAAGGTATAATTATGCCAAAGCCATGATGAAAAATATCCCCACATTTTTAAGGAAAGCTTATTTCATTAGTCCCCTCGAGTGATCGTCCTTGGGACGAAGATAGATCAGAATGGTTCCAAGAACTCCCTCAGATCCTGACCAGTTCATTCGTGCCTGTTTGGTGAGTATTTTTAACAGCGAAGAAAGCGTGAATAGACTGGAAACAGGGCAAACAAATCTGCTGCTGCCTCATTTATTACACATTCCACTGTAGAGATTTAGGAAAACAAAACCTATCTGCCTATTTGTATTAACTTCTTCATGTCACTGCCATGTAATAATAACAGCAAGCTTTGGCAGCAGGGCCTGAGGAATTTGAATCCATGAAAAAAGGAGGAAATGATTTACTTTTTAAATACTTTAATGTATTTGCAAAATATGGCTGAAGATTCTCTTAGATGAATTTGCCCACCCACAAGAAGAATAATCATTTCTCAACTCCCGGGAACCCCCTCTTCCAAGACAGCCTGCATGGTAACAATGTACCAAGTATTTATGTACATCTTTCTAACTGCAGGATCTGTACATAAGACAGTTGAACTTTAAAATGAGAATTGATTTAATGCATTTTGTAGAAAGTTTACAGATGTGGTTTGTTTATGTAAAGTTAGACTATTCAGGTGGGCTGGCCAGTCCATTCAAAAGTGGGTAAGTTTTTTACAGCAGTGTGCACGTGAGGACTACTGGGGCTTCTAAAGCCTTTGATCACCTGTTTTCCGCTGTAGTGACTGACAAAATTGTGAAATATCGATGGGAGCCACAGTAGCTCTGAGGCTAAACAGCAGTGGGCTGTGTCCGACACACCCAGCAGCGTAGTTAGTGCGCAGGTGATGTTTCCTAACTTCCAAAAATAGAGAAAGCCCACCTCCCCTTCAATATCTTTTAGATAGAAGTTCATGAAAACTCTCTCTTTCTTTCCAGTAAGTCTCTTTTTTTTTTGCAGTAAACTAATAATAAGGCTCTCGTGGTGGTTCAGGCAGTCAGAAAGTAAAGGGAATACTTAGCTTTTCTGTTGTTTACATCCTAGAAGGGAAGGTCAGGTCAAGGTCGTGCATCACCAGTTAATTTTGTAGGCAGACAGTTGAGATCATTAGGGCATAAGGTAAATGCTGCCTCTCTGCTCTGCCACAGTATCTGAGATGTGATGATTTCTGTTCAGCTGTCTCTGTGTGGCGTCATGTCATGTCATGTCGTGTCGTCTCGGTAGTAGATGGCACAGGAGTCTGCTGTAGATACCTATAGCCAGCCAGCCAGCCACCTCCCATTCATTCGGTAAGTAGGTCATCAGCTTGTTTATATCTGAGCCTGGCCATGCTGGCCCCACAAAGACAATACCTGTGTTCTTCAGCATTTTTAATTAACTTACCTGAGTTTGTGCTTTGAGAAATCCACTAGTTTTACATACAGCTCGAGTGTACCAAAGGTCTGGTTTGATTTCTTTACTTACTTCTAAATGTTTCTTATCAGAACTGTTCGGTGTCTTCCAGGAATTCTAGACACCTGGTGTTTAGTTGGAGTGGTGGATCGTTAGGGAAATTGAAACCATTCTGTGTAGATCTCTGCCTAAAGGGGTTAAGGGTGGATTAATGTATACATCTATTTACCTTTTTAAAAATTTTGCCTTAACATAACCCATGACATGGTTTTTAAATCAATATTTTGAGTTTTTCTCCACACTATTATAATACTTTTTGTTAACCTCTTCTGCCCTAAATCTGTCTGTCTGTCTCACAGAACCACACCGTGTATAAACTTTAATACATTTGGTTTAGAAAACTTTATATTAAAATTCTGAATTGCACATCTACTATCTATTTAGTTGTTCCCACATATGAAATCTCTTGTTCACAGATCGCCAAGATCACAGTTTTATTATTCTCTCACTGACTGCTGGAAGTATGAATTCTGAAAAATGTGTCATATTTATATTTTGATTTGAATATTTTTAAATATTTTGTTGAAAAGTAAAGTTACCTCAGTTGTAAAATTTATTAAAAAATAGGATTAGAATCTCAGGGGATTAACTCTTAAATTGCAATAAATTCTTGACTAGCATCAGCTCATCTGATAGATAAACCTTTTTTTTCTGCACAGACAAATCATTGTGTAATAATTAGTGTTGTGTTGTTATGAGGATTATGTCACTGCTTAGTGAATAATTTATACCTTTTGATGAAAACCTTGTCTACTGCGTTGGACCAAAGAAATTAGTGTCAGATGTGTTGTAGTTATGAACAAGGAGGGTATATAAACAAGGCAGTATGACGACAGTCAGTCTGTGTTAATAAACAGTACATCTAAATGCTATATTTCTCTTGTAAAGTAGAGATTTAATGGTGAGTTTAGAAGCCCCTTTGCTCCCATTTTTCAAAGAGCTATAATCCACAATCCTGGCTTGTCACTGAATGGCGGGGGCCGCTGGAACAGCTTCGGAACAAAATTATTCTGAAAGCGAAAAGAAATCAAAATACAAAACTAGGATTTAAGTGGTTTCCTTTCTGTAGAGTTTCACTAATTTTTTTTGTTTTGTTTCAGAAAAGGCAGTTTACAACAGAAACCAACTTGAAAAGGAAACTGAATCATCTGGAGGACCGGGCTACAGAGGTAGACTGCGTCATGCCTGAAACAAAAGAAAATGAGTACACTCTGAACGTCACCAATATGACAGCGGACCAGCTTTGTCTCGAAGTCCAGGCACGTTCCATTCATTTATTATTAGGACCCCCCAAAAAGTTGATTTTCTTTTATTGTTGTTCTCATTCATCTAACTTACTATCACAGTTACAGAACAACACTCTTCTCTACAAATTCATTTTCTGAGTATTTTAGTCTTACTCTCCTCCATGATGTCAAATAAAATTTCCTGAAATTTTCATTAGGGTCTTAATGAGTACTTCTCTAGATATTCTCCTATCAGAGATAGAGAGAGAGAGACTGAGATTGATAAAGTACTGGTGCATCTCAAAAAACTAGAATATCGTGGAAGAGTTCGATATTTTTTGTCAGTTATTTCAGAAGGTGAAAATTGTATATATTCTAGACTCATTACATGTAAACTAAAATGTATCAAGCATTTCTTAATTTTCATTTTGATAATTATGGCCTACAGCTAAAAAAAATAGAAAAAACATATCTCACAATATTCCATTTTGAGTTTGAGTAAATCACTATTTATGCAGTATAAATAACCATGAATCTCCCAGTCTGGTTCAGTACACACAACCACAATCATGGGGCAGACTGCTGACTTGACAGTTGTTCAGAAGACACTCATTGACACCCTCCACAAGGAGGGTAAGCCACAGAGGTCATTGCTGAAAGGGCTGGCTGTTCGCAGAGTGCTGTATCAAAGCATATTCATGGAAAGTTGACTGGAAGGGAAAAGTTGCACAAGCAAGAGGGATGACTGCAGCCTTGAGAGGATTGTCAAGCAAAGCCGATGCAAGAACTTGGTGGGAGCTTCACAAGGAGTGGACTGAGGCTGGAGTCAGTTCTCAAGAGCCACCATACACAAACGTGTCCAGGAAATGGGCTACAAGTGTCGCATTCCTAGTGTCAAGCCACTCCTGAACCATGGACAACGTCAGAAGCATCTTACCTGGGCTAAGGAGAAAAAGAACTGGACCGTTGCTCAGTGGTCCTAAGTCCTCTTTTCAGATGAAAGTAAATTTTGCATTTCATTTGGAAATCAAGGTCCCACAGTCTGGGGAAAGAGTGGAGAGACACAGAATCCAAGTTGCTTGATGAAGTCCAGTGTGAAGTTTTCACAGTCAGTGATGATTTGGGGTGCCATGTCATCTGCTGGTGTTGGTCCACTGTTTTATATCAAGTCCAAAGTCAATGCAGCCGTCTACCAGGAGATTTTAGAGCACTTCATGCTTCCGTCTGCTGACAAGCTTTATGGAGATGCTTATTTCCTTTTCCAGCAGGACTTGGCACCTGCCCACAGTGCCAAAACTACTAGTAACTGGTTTGCTGACCATGGTATTACTGTGCTTGATTGGCCAGCCAACTCGGCTGACCTGAACCCCAAAGAGAATCTATGGGGTATTGTCAAGAGGAAGATGAGAGACACCAGACCAAACAATACAGACGAGCTGAAGGCCACTATCAAAGCAACCTGGGCTTCCATAACACCTCAGCAGTGCCACAGGCTGATCGCCTCCATGCCACGCCGCACTGATGCAGTGATTCATGCAAAAGAGCCCCGACCAAGTACTGAGTGCATAAGTGAACATACTTTTCAGAAGTTCGACATTTCTATATTATAAATCCTTTTTTTTTATTGATCTTATGAAATATTCTAATATTTTGAGATAGTGGATTTTTGGTTTTCATGAGCTGTAAACCGTAATCATCAAAATTAAAACAAAAAAGGCTTGAAATATTTCACTTTGTGTAATGAATCTAGAATACATGAAAGTTTCACTGATTGAATTAAACTATGGAAAAAAAGGAACTATTCCATGATATTCTAGTTTTTTGAGATGCACCTGTAGATTTATTTAATGGAAAAACTCAAACAAAATAACTCCTCTAACACCTCTGAGTTTTTGTGATATATGGAGTACTCATATTTCCTTAACAGATTATAGAAATATTACAGTTTTTCTCTAGTTGATCCAGTGATACTGAGCATGTATCTTACACTTAACAATCTCAGATTAGTTTTGCTAAATAAAATAGGGAAAGTTCATAAGCAGGCATGGCTCTCCTTTAAGGTTGCTGTTAACCTCAGCTTAAAGGGTACCCAACAGAGTTACTAATATTGGGGATCATTAAAAATTAGCTAAGATTCCAGTCTGGTTAGAGATCAGATAACATTTTATTAGTAACCAAATTGTTAATGAATTACAACCAAGTGTACTTAGTTGTTAGTATTAATTGATGACCATTTGTCTTCTCTGGCAGCCCTCATATAAGCCAAGATAGCTTTTTACCTTTAAAAACAAAGCAATACATTTGATAAAATCCAAATGCTTAATGTTTTTCCACATATCATCTTCAATTTTACAAGTTAGTTAATTAGCACTAGCATAGTATGAATATTTGAACATTGTTTACAACTCTCACAATGATTATATTATAGGTATGTATGTCTCTCCACCTAGCTATATCCGATATAGCTGTTGTCTAATTCCAGTCACAAGAATGTTTTTTTTTTTTCAAAAACCCTGATATGTACAAAGGTGCTTGTTTCTGTTCAGAACAGTAAACAAACTATAATTATTCTTAAATAGTCAGGGTTGAGAATACACATCTCTGACACAATAATTTGAATAACCCAAACCCCACCAAGAACATATCCAACTGTTATAAAAAGAGCTACCAAACTAGGAAGAGTCATTATTATTAGAAAGTGAGGTGTCAAAACCACGTGGTAGTTGAGATCCCACCCTAGGATCAAATAACTGCCCTGTCCATATTACCAACAATCTTTGATGTCTATAGATGTTATGTATCAAACAATTCTTCTGTTTGGAGAGTGCACAGCTACACTCTGAACATACTGCCACTTCTTTGCTTATACAGAGTGGGCTGTTGTCCACCACGTTTGCAGTGACTGCCAACAATTCTTTTAACTGCCACATCATCATCATCGTTATGTTAAGTGTACTGCAATGACTCCTGTGTGAGTATACTGGATGTGTTGCTCAGTCAGGCATTGCAGATTCAGAGAAAGAGTAGGTGAGCATTTGGCATGAAGATAAAACAAATCATGCATTTATTGATGGGTGTCTAAATTCCACTGGTTACATATACATCCAGCCTGTGCAGGAAGGTGGATCAACATGCACGCACCCATAACCTCCTGTTTATTAGCGCTTTTGAAAAAGTAAGATGGTGGTTTTTGCTTCCATAGGCCCCACAGAACCTAGATATAAAACTGTTGAGTATCCATGGGAGCATTTCAATAGATAATTAAAGCCTAGATGACCAAGACAAACCTCACAGCAGCAATTAAAGGAGCACCCTGAAATAGTGATACCTAGACAGAGATCTACACAGTACAAGAGGTGTGACTATCAAAGAGCAATACGACTTCTCAAACAGTTATTGTACACACATTATAGAACAAATGTACATAGCGTCATGGCAGGGATTTTTTTTAGATATAAAATTTATTTAGAGTATTTTTCTTTATTTTTAGAAGTACACTAGTCAAAACGAGTTGATTAGAATTGTTATCAGATTATTTAAGTTAATTCAGAATGATGATGGTTTTTTTAATGGGATTCGGGTATCGAGACACAAATGATCACCGCTGTTTTCTGTACCTTCTAATGCCAAGTTTTGTGAGAAAGATGCCTGTCTATATCACATAACTTTGAATGCTGATTTTTCAGATTTACTGTGATGATGATTGTGGGTATTGACAATTTATGCAGCTCTTCTACGTAGTTTGTGGTATTAATGTACTATTTGTTAAGATGTTAGTCGATATAAAGCTTGGTTTCAGAAATGTTTTATGACACTGTAAGGATACTTCAGTTTTTTTTTGTTTTGTTTTAATCCAGGCCAGCAAGACTGTCTCAGAATTTGACAATACAGATAATGAAGCCTTTTTCAAATGTCCACAAATAGAGGTTGTTCACCGCAAATCATTACCAGATTTGCATGGAATTCTAAAGCAGCGAAGTCATACAACATCAGAGTCGAGTGATGATAATCTGAGCAGCTGTATCTCCCCAGACAGCTCTTCTGCAGAATATCACTTTCCTTTACATGAAAAGAAAAGTGTGTCTTTCAATGAACACGTGGACAGGACTCTCTTTAAACCCAACTCTACTGTGTGCAGCATGAAGACAGCCTTGAAGAGTAAAAGGAAAAGGATGAGGCAAAAGGAAGAGAGAAAGAAAAATGGTAGGCGGCGACACAATAGTACTGGTCAAGAAAGCAGCGAGGGTGAGGATCATGGTAAAGAATTACCACGCCCAGTGCAGAGAGGGCGCCAGAACAGGCAGTCAAAGGTGAAAGCAGAGGGTACTGCTGCTGTTATCCAGAGAGCAGTGAATAGAAGCAACACAAATTTGAAGAAAGGATCAGAGGATACAGATTCAGCCTTTCATGCTGATGGTCTTCAGGAAAGGAATGTTGGAAAGTCAAAGGACCATTGTTATTTGACCAGCAATACAGAAGGGGAAAGTGAATGTGGTTTTGAGCTTAGTCATTTCAAGGCAAGTGCTGATGAGATCACAGGGAAACAGCAGCAGTTGGTGTCAGATATTCCAGAAGACTATTCAGATACAGCTGGTACAGAAAGTAGTCTTAACCCAGAGGTTGCTAATACTCCAGCTGAAGTGGCAGATATGTTTTGTGAATCACTGATATTGCATGAGGAGGATTTAGCAGAATCAAATAGCTTGACTAATGAAAGGACTTTGAAGCAGCAATTATCAGAGACTCATGACTTTGGGGCTGATGGTGAAGAGACACAGATATCAGTAGAGAAACCCAGCCAACCTAACCTTGATGACAGGACAGGCACCAGCCTTTTAGACAGTACACATGAACAAAACTTAAGGAACCATATAGAAGAAACTGAAGGTAAAGATGAAAGTGGCTATGTAGCTGTTTGTACCACTGAAAACAGTGGAACAGATCAGCTTGGTAATGCAGTAGAGCTAACAACAGAGGCAAGTAGACAGAATCTAGCAACATCTGTTGCCCAAAGTGAGGATTTGGCATTGTACAGTGATGATGGACATTCCAGTGAGGAGCCATTACAGAAACCTGGTGAAGGGAAGTCTTTGTTGAGTTGGGAAACTAACTGTTGTTCTGAAAACAATTACCAAACCCAGTGCTGCTTCCAGTTCTCCAACAACGTGATGTATGAATTAGATTGATGAGGTCAGAAAGTTTACCAAAATCTTTCCTTTCAATAATTTGTTCTTAGTTTAAAAAAACCCAACAATTTTCACCACTTTCTATTCCTTAGTACTTTACAAAATATTTTTTCAGCCTATTAAATCCCATAAATTAGATTGATTAACTGTTTTATTAAAAAGTTGAATTTAGGTAATAATGTTCATATAAAAGTTGGTATTTTTTATAGTTTTTGGTAGATGGGAGTTTTTTTTCATAGATACTAAGTGTATCAGAAAGCTTGCTTTGATTGCAGTTTTCTCTCGAAGACCCTTGTTAGTCATCTTATCTTCATGGGCATAACTTTGAGGGTAGAAGCTAATCCAGCAATTTGTACAATTTACATTGCACTTCTGACAGACAGACAGAGTCGTGTCCACTTGGAAATGTTTGTTTTTACTTCTAATTTTAAGCAAGTTTTTGACAAGCCTGTAATGACTAAAAACCATACAGAGAAGGCATTGGTCAGTGTGTGTGTTTAAGAAAAAAAGTTTATTAGATTAATTTTTGGGAACATGGATCATATATCAGCGAAGAGCTTGGTTTGAGATGACATTCGTGCAGTATTATCAGGACTCGTGTGTAATGCCATTGTTCATGAGCTTAACACCATTTACATAAAGGAATCCTCTTCCTGTTTCCTTGGATTTCACTGATGTTTGAGTAAGAGTTTGTTCCTCCTGTCTTGTTACATCATCAGCAAGGTGTCTAGACTCCCATTACTGTTTTATACCCACAGATGAGCTGAAGAACAGCTTGGTTTACTGACTGGATTCTCTTAGAACTGCTGCAGGTCACAAACTTTTAAAACTACTGTTGTGTTAGTAACTTGGCAGTAGTATTCTTTTAAAAGTTCTACTGTAAGCCCATTTCTTTTTAATGTTATTGACACCATAAACACATGATCTTGACAAAATTAACTGAGCACATGGTTTGTAAATTCTGTTCAAGAACAAAGAACTTGGTTGGGTTTGCTCCAGATCCATTGAGGAGCTAGTTGCTGTTAGTAGCATGTACATCTTATTGGATACACAGTTGAAATCAGTTTTTTTTTTTTAGTGTAGAATTCGAAGGCAGCTAGGCTAGAATAATTAAAAACATTCTACTTCATCTGTACAATGTAATGTAATGGTCCGTATATTTCCCTTTTTCTTCGTAGCATTTTAAACACATTTTTGTTCATCTCCATGCCTAGACATTAACTGGAAAATCTTTATTCTTGATAGCAAAGAGTTCCTACACACGTAGAACTTTAAATTTAAAAAAAAAAGGTTGAAAAATTGTAACGATGCTGGTTGTGAAGATAATAAAAAATAATAATTTGGTTTTGTATTTCATTTACATTTTATGCATCACTTGAATCTAACCACAACTTAAGCACTATATTTTGGCATTGCGATATCTAAATAAGACTCGTGAACAGTTGTTTAGCTAAATTACCACCACTGAGTCACATTGAAAAGGTAGAATAACCAACATTTAATAAGCTATTTTCAGTCTTCTAAATGACTGAAAACAAGAAATACCATTGTTTACATAATTTGGTGTACTGTAAATTTAAATGCCTGTCCAATGTTTATAATTAAAGCATTTATTTAGCAATGTTGTAGAATATCTTGGGAGTCAGCTGTACCAAGACTTGTTGAGATGTAGTTAATGGAAGGAAATGCAACATTTTCTGTATGTCTGACCATATCGTAAATGAATTTACTGGAAAAAATAATGACCAACTTCCTTTTCTGATATACCATAACTTGATAAAGTGAGTATAGATCCTCAATTAAAAATTGAAGATTAAATTTGTTGTTGAAAACCATTTAAGAATAAGAAAACTCATATTCAAGTTAATCTAGCAATAATGTCACAACCTATTAACAGACTCAATACATTTTCAGAGCAGCATGTAGGAGGAAGAAAGGACTTTCATAATTGGAGAAGACCATCAAGCAGCCATTTAAAATAGCTTGTAGAATCTGTTATTAAAAACACATTAAACTCTGATCTTGAAACTCTACTGGCAATCTCATGGTATCAAGCAAGGTGAAATAATTGTTTTCATTAACCTGAAACTTTAATTTTATACCCAAAAAATTAGCAGTTTCCTATAAATGGAGAAATCTCAAATCAGTTGTAAGCTGTTTGTTTTCTTACCTGCTCAGGAAGTAATATTTTACTTGCACAGACAATTTCCAAGGTGGCTGCTCAAAATATACCTACTTGATTAAATTTATTTAGAAATTTTAAAAAGTCATGGAATGACTTAGCATACAATTCAGTAATCCAAATGAAAAGATGTGCAGAAAGTAAACAAAAAACGTAGATAAAATTACCAAATTATTGCCAGAGGTATCAATACTGACTGGTTCAGTTTCTTGAATCACCTCACTATCATTACTTTTGGCACTAATTATAGTTATGCTTACCACTACAGCTGCTTTCATGTCTTTCCAGTGTTGTCAGCTCTGGGTCTGCATGGCATAGCAGTTAGACTCCTTAGCTAAGTGGCAGTAGTCTTCTCATATTAGCTCAAATCCACTGGCTTTGCATCATCAGGGATATCAATCTTTGACTTGACAGACTGCAAAAATGTCAGCACAATCAGCAACAGATGTCTGGAACTCCAATGGACAACCTCATTCTCTTGCCATTGTTGTCACTCTACCAATGCATGTCCATTACTGTTGGACCAACTGGATGATGAGAGCTGAGAAGCCTAGAGCCTCTATGTCAGAATAAAAAGATTCACTGTCAGGTTCCACTGTGTAGCAATTAAATAAACTAGGTAACACTAGTAAAATCACTTTCAAAGGAATCCAGCATCTTTTACATGTACTATTTCTGTAGCATAGATAGTAGTAGTTATTAAACAACTCATCAGCACCTGACCATTCTTGGGGAACTTAAATGCTATCTTCCTTCATGTTACCATCATATATTTTACCCCTCTTCTAAAAAGCATTTCTAGGTCATTATCAAATTTACTAATTAGTTTCATACAAACAGACCTCCCACTCCATTTGGCATTGAACCAACAATATTGTGTACTTGATCCAGTTCTCTCTCTACTTATGCGATCCCTTTAATTTCATTGTAGTGGGCAAGTTGATCCAGATGCTCAGTTAGTTTCATATCAGGGCTTTGGGTTACTAGAGAATTTGAACGCTTCGATTCTGCTTTCACACTGTCACACAGGGACATGTGGACATCAAATTTCAGTATGACTTGTTAGTACAATGAATTGAAACATCTTTCAACAAATACCGATTCTTCTTATGCCATAGGCTAAAAATTTGGGATTGAAGGTTACTTGAGGGTCTTTCTAGGCATATACTTTGACTAGCCTTTTAAAGTTTTATCGTTATTGGACAGAAGGGATTTCTTAGATACAACACCCTCTGAAAACAATGTTGGACTTTTCTTCAGCTAATTTGTTGCAAGAGCAATATTAGCAAGAATCTTGATTGTGAGTGAAACATCACCTGAAGACTGGCCAGGTGGCTTTGCTGCAGCAGTCATTCTACTTGGTAAATTTTCTGGTATTGACCACGGATCCACACAGAATCAAAGATCTTCAGGAATCTGCTGTTAACTCTGGCGGCCACATTAGATGACTTGTATTTCAAGAAAAAAATATGGAGAGAACAAGAGAGAAATGAAAGGAATTCTCATCTTGTATGCTCTGAATAACTTCCACAAAATTTTATTTTTTTGGGATGGAGAGGGGGGGGGGGTGTACAAAAACGGAATAACAGCCATCACCCTTAGACACGTTTTCACGTACGCACTAACAGTTTAATGCAAAATTGCATTTATATTGCTATTTATTGACTTCGATCTGCATGTACGTATCTAAAGATCTATTGGTAACTTGTGGACAAAAGGTGTTCAAGTTCCCACTTATTTTCACTACAATTAAACAAGAGTTGGATGTGTACGTCAGGTTTGAACAGTGATGATAATAAAAATCTGGCTAAAAATGTATAGTATTTACCATGAGATCTGAAGGCAGAGAAAACAACAATTAGCCAGTCAGGATTCTGATAGAGATGCACAATACAAGCATGGACAAAAATTAATAGGTGTCTGGCATTTTTGACATTATAATCAGATGAAAAAAATTTGTAACTAATCCCGTAAGACTTATTCTGACAAACTGCTGCTGCATGCAACACAACCCCACTTCCACAAGATGGCGCCATCAGCATCTCTACCTGAAATATCAGGTGTTTCAAATTTTATTCAGAATAATTTAATTTAATGCTACTTGGAGAAATGAAAAATTTGTTTGTTTTCAAACAAAACTATACCATAAAACCATTTTTTCAGCGGTGAACACAGCTCACCAATCTCAATCAGGCATTCAAACACTATTCGTATAACAAAAAATGTGGGAAAAACAAACCTAAAAATACAGAACAAATGAAAGGCAATACAAAATCATGTAGTTTAATAGCAAAAATTTGGATAATTCCATAGAAATCAATGATTGGCAGCTCACCAGAGTCAAGGTTTATCTGGAAAAAGATTTCTGTACATTACCTTTTCATCTTCCCAGACAATTTTTAAAAAATTCAATTATTACTGTAGTCAAGATGAGCTGCAGTATAAGTAACCACTGCCATTGGATAATAAAGTAACATATTTTTATTTGTTGACAAGAAAGAAAGCAAGCCAATTTATATAGAATGTAGTGTGTCAAAGATTAGAAATGGTACAAACCAAGGACTTGTGTATCCACCTAGTGGCAGCTGTTTTCAAATAATCTGTCACACACTATTAGCTGGCAGTAACAATGAGACAGATTCAAAATACATTACATACAAGAGTTGTTAATTAATTTCTTTTCCAAGAAAAATTATATAAAGCATTTTCTCATTAAAAATTCTAACATCAACATTGAAGTTCACTGAAAAATAAAAAAAAAAAACTCTTATTTTTACTAGCACATGAGCAGCAGCAGAATTGTCTCCCTTTGGTATCAATGGCAGGTCTAATCATTTCCATCGTATAAGGAGAAACTTGGTTTTAATTCTAGCAACAGTTTTGTAGTCTTTTTAAAGAAACAAGCAAGTTGTGTGATCAGATGGTCAGGAAGTGCAAGTCTGGCCTATGAAATCACTACAAGACACATGAACTCTTCTTCACATCTTAGTGGAAATAATACCTGAAAACAATGGCTAACCTCTAACATTAAATGCTTTTTAAAAAATCGCCATAAGGTTTACCACAGTATAAACATTTCTAAAAATAGATTATTCTCTCTTTTCATTGTTATTTTATTAAGTGACAGTAACAATTTCCAAAAAGATGATAGTGTTACTGATCATAGCTGTGCTCATTTATAACGGCGACAGACTATAAAAGGTACCAGTAGTAAATAACATTAATTACAATAAACTAGAGTTCATTAGTTTTTCATGTTTGTTACTCTTTCTAAAATTACATAGCAAAAATTAAACTGACAGGAAACTTGCCTTTCATTTATTACCAAACTAAATGACTTTGAGACATTACTTCACCTTTGAAAATCATTCTAAGTTCACAATTTATTTTACACAGTACTTACAATTTTGTAGGTAAACTACTCACACATGGAGCTCTCTCATTGCTCATGTTCTGAAGTCAGCTGAAAACTGCTGCTAGTATATTATTTTTAATTTCCACCATTAGAGACAATTTTTTCTGTTCACTAATTAAAGATTAAGAGGTAATTTGCAATGAATTATTCCCAAATAATTCAATGTAATTATAAGATCAAATGGTAATACCAGTCTATAAGAATCTAAAAGCTGAAAATGTAATTTTTCACCCCAAGATATTTAGCAAATATTTTACTGCTACATAAAAAGATGTGTTTTGTAGTAGTACTTCTCTATTTTTCTTTACTCTGTTGACAGACTGACAAAAGTTAATACATAGCAATTTAAGGAACATTCATCTACTTAGGACTTTTGTCATTTACACATGCTAAATTCAACTGATCCCCTGACCATGAATACAGCAGAAGTAAAACCTCAAGGTTTCATCACTAGAAAGTTTATTGCAATGGTGTTACAAGGAGGGCAAAAATGCCAGCCAGTATGTATACAAGAATACAACTGTCCTAGTTAGTCAGGTTGGTAGGTACTTATAAGAACCATCATGGTGTATATTTACTGTGCAAAGCCACAATGTCTAATGTTTTAAGGTCCTAGCCTCCATGTTACTCACCTAACTACAAGATACTGTGCAATCAGTTGTGTGCACGCTGGAAAATAACTGTTTTGTATAATTTGATGCAAGAATATGTGAAAAGTAGACATGTATAGAATATATTTACTTACATATATAAAAAAATTGTAGACTTCTGAAAAGTGTCTTTTTTTAAAATTTTTGATTATATGGAATACCCCTTTCTTCTCGGCTTGTCATCAATTTAGCAGAAACTCCCAACTTTTTAACTTTTCTTTTTTTTTGTACAGAATTCACAGGTAAAGTAAAACCTATTTCAACTAAATTACAGCCAGTAAACAACCCAATCAGACAGTACCATAGTTAAGTCTACAGACATGTTCTGGCAATGACTGGCTATACACACACACACACTCACACACACACGCGCACACACATACACACACAACCTGTGTGGGTGTGGGTGTGTTTAACTTGAATATAAGTAAATATCAATTGTACAGCCCAAGTCATCAAACATCCTGACAAAAACAGGTCTTAAGCTAAGATACAATGCATACCATCAACACCCCTCAAGTCTTCCAATAGTAGTTACATTCTCACAGAGTATCATACAGAATAGCATTTAGTTTCTTTCTGTTTGTGGTTTTCATTCTCTGCATGAACAAATATAAACTAAGGAAAATCAACTGTAAAAAGTGTCACCTTTGTAATCCATGTTGGGGTTTCTACTACACTTCTGGCAAAAATTGGTGTGCTCCAGATATTTTATCTACACATCTCTATAGAATATTTAAAAAAAAAAAAAAATTTATCTCCAGAAGCTGTAAAATACTGATTTTGCTTCTAAACACAGGACATTTTCATACGAAAGGTGTGGTTGGTTCACAGCTACTTACATCATGGAGCCTGGTCAGGCTACAAAACTAACTGTCCACTAAAGGTTAGGTTTGGATGAGCAGAGTTAAAATGGAGCTGAAAAGATAATCTGTAATAAAAATACAATCTGAAAAATAGGTAGAAATCCTCATTGTTATGGTAGGTTCTGTAGGAAAAGTCTTTTGGGAGCTGCTGGTATTTGGAAGCTTGTCTATGCTGCACAGCCCAATGGACAACAAACATGGGGTGAAATCACAGGTCGCTTTCACCGTATAATGCTGTGGAGAACGATGTGTAGTCGAGTGCACCTGGGACAGCATTAAGACCAGTGTATGGAGCCATCCTTTGAATGCAATATTCAGCTTGCTCTGGAGGCAATTCTTGACGAAGGATCTGTGCTGTAATATATGGCTTGAAAAAGAAAAATAAAAAGTGTTTGAGACTAATTAGCCCCTAAACCTAAATGGGAACTTACAAGAAAATATTAGAAGTAACATTTGATTTTTTCAGGTTGAGAGAAATGCAGGGAGGAGTTCAATAAGTTTTCACACACTTACCATTATGGACTGTCCTCTGCTGGCACTGATACAAGTAATCAAACACATACTGCTAAAAATTTTGAAACTTTCCAATTATGACCTATGGGACATTGTTTTCTTCTGACAATGGGGAAGCTCTCTGACATCTTAAGTAAGGAAATATATGGTAAGGGCATTTTATAACTGCTCAATCAGAAAAAAGGTCAAAAGCCATGGAAGCTGAGCGATTTATTTCTGCTGAAGGAAGCACTGACCACATGAGTTTAGTGTGGTCAGGCATTGTGATGCACTTGAAATGATGATAGGCCTAAGTATATCTGTTTGTAGGCCACCTCTAAGTCTTTCATCAATGATGTACAAATCAGCATTCATCAGAACACAAGAAGCTGGCACACTACCACTGCAGGAGGGTTTGACAATGGAAGTTCTCTAATGTAGAAACTTTACTTTCTTTGGTGATTTCTAATTGTCTGGGTTGAGACACTGTAGTAAGTGTTTTGCTAAATGACAAGTTGTGATTCCTACTCCACTTCTGTCCTGCCTGCTTTGATTGAGGCTTATCAATGATCTGAGCAGTTTGCTGGCATCTGCCCACAATCTGCTAACCATCAGACCAGCTGCCTCGAGAGAACCATCTTTATCTATAACAGTTCATTACATTGAAACATTTTCAGACTAAATACACTGAAAGCAACCTACCTGCGCAGTTCTACATCACCTGGAAAAAAATATGACATTGACCCCAATTGCACTCAACAGATTATTACAGGGAACACGTGTACTCTGGGTTCAGGAAGATCATTTATTCATACAGCTAAGAACAGCCAGTGAATACACAATATCATTAGTACCATTGTTTGCCTTTTAACCTAATTTCATATTGCAAGGCTGCCATCCAAACAACATTCACTATTAATTCACAAACCACTGATCAAGATAATACTCATACAACCCTAGTTACTGTTTTACCATGTGTTTATAGACTAAACTAGTCATAAAATGCAACCAACCAACCAACCCCTTTAGGTATGTTAAATGAATTACCTTGTCTCCTGCCAAAATCCTGAAGGACTGCATAACCTGTTCGGCTGTGTCAGTATCTGTAGTTTCTCTGGTCATGAAGTCAAGGAAGGCATCAAAGGTCACATAGCCTGCATGATTCGGATCTACTATGGACATAATCCTCTGGAAGTCTGCCTCGCCCTGAAACAAAACAAAGGAAAACTTAGCATTAACTTGTTATTAAATGGTTTTAAAAAAAAAGCTTCCAGTAGCCAGGCTCAAGAAATGGTCACCAAAGTGCTATCAGTATGTTACAATTATACACCACTGCCAGCATACACACCTGTCTGTCATCTCTGATTTTGTAACCCAAGCTGACCAAGCAAGCCTTGAACTCTTTCGGATCCAATCTACGACTGCGGTTCTTGTCAAAGTGATTAAATGACATGCGGAACTCATTCATTTGGTCTTCAGTGATCCCTTTCGAATCTCTTGTCAAAATCTGTGCAGAAGTAAACACTTCATTAACATACAAATGCTGAGAGATAAGAAAATATTGTCTAGTGAATAAGTAAAAAAGCAAGCAGGCAGATGTATACAGAAGTGATTCAAAATTAAGCTTTTAAAACCAACCAAAGAAAATGTCTTAAAGTATCAAAAAGTCCATTTAATTCATAGTCAGTGATTGTAAATATTGCTAAGATTAGTTGTAAAAGGGATAACTAAAGTTAATACTAATAAGTCAGCAATTACTTTTCTTAAGGATTTGAAACTAGCAAATCATCTACACATCAAAGCACTGCTCTTATTCAGAACAGTTTTAATACTTATGCAGAGTCAAAAATAATAATGCTAAAAATTTCTCTCCCTGGGATCAGTTCTACATATGACCTGGATTATATGATTACTAAATTGATTAACCACTCAACCGCAGTGAGCCGATCTTTTCACGAACCATCATTCATTTTATACTCCAACCCAAAGCAACATCAATGTACTTTCAGTTGTTCAAATTTTTTTTCCCCCAAGACATTTTATAGTGTAATCCTTATTATGCTACTGGCCAACTATTTTAAAAAAATTTTCTGAAAAACTCTTTAAATAATAAGAATCTAATGTTAAAAATAACTTGGCCATTTGTCCTTCTTTCATGCACACATGAAATATGATGTACATTTTCTACCTTCTGGTTTCACATCTAACAAGGCTGACACATTTATGAACGCTTGTGTAGAACAAGTCATTTACATTACCGTACAGTTGTGGGAAATTAACTTGTCCTCACTTACTTGGTTCTCCACCTCGTTGATGTTTCTGGCTATGGCAGTCAACAGCTGCTCCCAACCAACACGGATTGTCTGGGAATGAACAAGTTATGCTATTCAACAGATTTTGATCATTTAGAGATAAAAAAACAGCAGCAGCTCAATATTTGCACTTGCATTCATGCCACCCTAGTGAAATGTGAGGAATAAAACAATTGTTTCCTATATCTACAAACAGCTTTTCAGTAAAGAATCTGATAGAAAGAATTCTCTTATAAACTGGAAATACCACATTTTAAAACATTTGCACTGCCAGATATACAATACTCCATTAGCTGGTCCACTGTTCTCAGTGTCCAAATGGGTGAAGTATTCAGTTTCCATTAATGTAATAATTTTCGTTGAAACCATATATAAAAATGCACTAAAATGAATCAAAAACTACTCCCAACAAATCATATTAGTTATAGACACTCAATATTTTGTAAAATAATTTTTCCAATTAATCTTCTAAAAGATGATTTCTTTACAACACAGACTGAAATACATACTTCCATTGTGTAGTGCGTGTGCCTGTTCTCAAAAATCATGGCTTCCTGCACTTGCTGAAAAAAATAAATCGATGCTTTAAAATCTGATCATATAAACAAAGTAGATTTCTAACAAATTGTCACATAAAAGAACTGCATTATTTTCTAGCTAATGCATGATTATTCATATATACTTAGTGTTTGGCCAAATTTAGTAATTTTTACAAATGTGTATATTTATATATATATGCTTTACAACTACACAGGCTCTATTATAATCATCTCCTATGAAATTTAGTAACTTACTGAATTATTAAAAAACAATGTGTTCCCAATGCTTTATTGTTAAGGGAAAATAATTAAAAATATCCTGGAAGGATTCATCATTGAGGAATGGTGATAATAGCGATAAAAGCATCAAAATACAAGTTCACAAATATCAAAAAAAGAGAAAGTACTGAAGCAAACATGACCAAGGTAGAACTAACTTGATTGTATCGCTCAAGTTCATCAATGTTGGGGCGATATGTGGCCACAGACTTATCATACATCTGCAGCCTATTCAGCTGATCCTCCAGCGATGTCTTCATCTGTACTCCTATTGATGCCACTGCATCTAGCTGGTTCTCAATCCACTGACCAACCTCATTGGCCTTAGCACCAAACTGGTGACGAAGACGTTCATTTCTAATCTGCTTCTGCTCCTCCTGGCACAGCGTGTTCTGACGCTGGGGTACCAGAGTCTTAACTTCATTCCACTTGTTGGTAATATCCTGTACAAAGCAGTGTTATGAAACATTAACAAATTAAGCAGATGCCTACACATGTTAGAATACATCTAGAAACTAATTTTCAATCAGAATGTAACAAAACTGGCAATTCAGTATGTAACAGATTTTATGGTAGAGTATTAAAAAGAATTATATCACTTCATTCTTATACTCTGTCTAAATCAGACTGTAAATTTTAGAAAATCTCCTTGCTTAAGAGAGATCAACAAATAATAATGCTGCTCCATTACTCAGGACAAAGTCAAAATTATGGGAAAATTTAATGATCCTCAATCTGGGCAGATTAAATACCAACTCAAACAAGGTTACAAAGATTGGTTGTTTTCCAATAATTATAGTTCTGAATAAGTTCCATGAATCACATCAAAAGTTAACTTAGAAGCCTACATTGGATGGTGTCAACTGTATGATAAATAATAACAACAACAAAAGTGGCCTTGCTAACTTTTCTAGCTAGTACATAATTAGATTCTTTTTTTTTTGTTTAGCACCCTTTTAACTAAAAATTTAGGAATTATATGCCAGAAAGCAAATTCTCAAGGAGAAATAATAAACAAAGCTATTTTATTTTTTTATAAATTATTTCTATTAAGTTATGTTTACTAATAATGCTCATAAAAGATTCAAAATGAAAACTTACCTTCACAATGAGGGTGGTGTAGGGATTTTCTGGGATGCCAATGCCAATTTCCTGACCCAGTCTGGATGCCTCTTTGTCCAGTGCCACAATAGTATTCAGTTCCTTGTCAGCTTCTCCCAACGTTCCTTTGAACTGCTCATGGGCGTTAATTAGACCCTGGCAAACAACATATCAAATATTTTTACTAAATCCAGTTAAATCCAACACAAAGAATAGCATTAGTGGAGAAACATCCACTTTCATACTGTAATGCTGTTTTTCTAACAAATTCACCCCTCCCCTTAACACTGATGGTTGAGTTTGAAATATTTACAGTACGCATCTTAGATAAATTCACTGCCAAAGACAGATGTATACAAAATTCAAAATGAAAGCAACTTATGATAACATTATTAAATGTCTATAGAAAGAATTGTGCTATTTCCTACCAATTAAAAGGCTCGAATTACAGGAATGTACCATCACAAAGGAACCAGAGTTATTGTTTCCAAACCTTAATTTCCTCTGTGGTATGAACAATGAACATATCCATCAAGTCTTCTTTGGCTCCATCCATCCAGTTGTTAAAAGGCTACAAAAAAGGGAAGAAAAATGGGAGGGCATAAAAAGGAAATGCTAGTATTTTAATCTAGAATAGTAAACTATCAGAATATGTATTACATCAATACCTGTGGCCCCAAAGATGCCAAGGAGAATAAACCTATTCTTTTAAAGACGACGACTAAAAGAGATAGCTCCGCCTGTAATTCTTACCAAAAAACTTTCAATGACTGCAGGAATAAAAATATGTTAAGAAAAATACTAATTTTTTTTCCTTATTATTGAAACGATGACCTTTTCACCATCATTGGCAAAACTCAGGAGTTTGTTTATTTTAGGGAAGAGAGTCTAAATTATTAATGAAAACCTTCAAATATATTATTTGTAATCTATAAATATTAAAGCATGTAGCTTTAAAAAATAATCTGAATTGAAGAGCCAGGAATTTTTGTACTTTACCCTCAAAAAGTATTCAACCATCTTGAAATGGTGTTTACTAACTAGAGCGCTAACAAATAAAATAGGAAAAGTGTTGTGAATATTTCCCCTTTCATTTGCTAATTATGTATTATTCATTGTAACACTAATAGCTTCCTAATAAATATTCAACTAAATTGGCATTTGTTCAAATTTGAATATGAATGAAGAAAACATCTGTTGTAGGTATCTTATGGTTATGTAAGAGTGGGTTGGTTATTTACCACATGACCTAAGAGAATGGCTAATAGATCTGAGAAACAAAAGGATTGAGAGAAAAGTGAAAACGACATTGCAACTACCCAAATCGCATTAGCAGAAGTATTTGTCCAGAGTGTGAGAATCCTTGCACAGATTTTCCAAAGATAAGTAAGAGTGGAGAAGCCATTATTAGTCACCAAACAAATTGCATAATAGTGGATTACAAAAGATTAATTAGAAGAATGGAGTGAAACAACTATTCCAGAGTTCTGGAAGGAGTGATGAAAGTAAAAAAGAACCATGTAGCCCAGAAAGGAGAAGTTCCATAACTACTTTAGATAGATCTTGGAGATTGTCCATAGAGTGAATAATAAAGTAAAAACAAATTCAGGAAAAGAAAATTAATTTAAAACAAATAAAATGTGAGCAAAATGCTTTACAACTCTATATGTACTCAACTAAAAGGAATAAAATCTTTTTCAAAAAGGAAAGAGTACAGAATCATAAACATCCATGTCTCAATTACTCATCTACACAATTCTTTGTTAAATGATGATCAATCTTTCCCCTGACTGAATAATAATTCCATGATTATTCATTGCATCTTTCTTTCCTTCATCAAAAGGCAGAAAAACATCTATTCTAAGTTTCTCTCACCACAAACAAGAAAGGAAAGTCAGCTCACGCAGCATCAACAAGCAGAGTTTTGTTTTGTTTGTGTTTACTGCATTGGGTGCAGCCAATCTTCATAATTAAAGTATTGGTTTCAGTATATAACTATTTAAAAAATAACAACAAATGGATTTTAGTTCAGTGATACTGACATAAATATACAAAGTTAGCATTTCAAAATCAATCACTGAAATGTGCATTTTTCAGCAGAAAATCATAATTCAGAAGACAGGTTAAAATTGTATGATGATTATGGCAAACTGAAAAAGTTAGAAAGGAAAGAGCTAGAAATTTCAACAGACAGAAAGGATTACAGGAATGAATATTACCATGAGCTAAATTATATTTTCCAGCATGACAATGACCCCAAGTTGACCTCAAACTATGTGAAGATGTTTTTCATAACCAAAATGTTAACCTAAGGTAACCTAAGCCAATCAGTCAGTTGAAAACTGTCAATGTTGATAAAAGTAGTATTTCTGTTATCACCGTGTGCTTGAAATCTTATTAAGATTAAGTAAGGTTAGTTATGTTAAATATTAACAATGAAAGTGTGATTCTGCAATAAATACATAATTAACACATTAAAGTAGAAATATTTACAACACCTTCGTATTTGATATACTTGTAAAGTATATGTAAATACAATTACAATTTAGCAAGTGGTTAAATACTTTTGACTCGCTACACAAATACAAATATATTAGTTCAGTCTGGCATATGCAGAAAGTGGTTAATCTAAACAAAGAAATAAAATGTACTTACAGCAGCCCTCTTGGCAAATTCGAGATGAACCTGATCAATCCTCTCCAGAACTCGTTCAGCTTCCTGTTATGGAAACAGACAGCCAACCATTCAGACATACACTCTAAACAATCTCATTACAAACCTTATTGTTTCAAATAAAAGCACCTTCATATTAAATTTTTAATTTGTTTTTGAAAAGAATTCATTTTAAGAATTTCTTTTGCGGAATCACGAGGAGAAAGTACAAATGTTACACTTAAAAAATTATGACCTTTAACTATTCGCTGGTTGGTTGCGTTTCTATACTTTCGTTGTCAGTCCACTTTTCTGTATTTTTCTACATTTAATCTTTGTGAAATCTTGAAAATGGTAGCATCACTAGAGTCATGGAAGATTTGTATATAAAATAATGCAAATTGCTCATTGGTTCTTTACATAGTTATAATTTCAAAGAAACATTGTAAACTCTGCATAATAATGAAAAAAAATTTTCTTTGCTGTTCATGGGACATTTCCTCATCTTGCCCCTTGAAAATATATTTTAGCACAATCATAATACGCGACAGATCTCTAACGAACCGATTTAAGAGAGCTTACAGGGGTTTGAAAACTACTTGTAGGTGATCTCGCTCAGCTTTTCAGTGTATACTTGATTCATAGGTGGATAGTGGAATTCAGACAATGAATGTAAGTGGGGAAAGAATGAATTCAAAGGTAACATGTCTGCTATGGGATTTTGAAGTATCCATTATTTTCATTTTTCATATGCCTTAAATTTGGAACAAAGACTCACAGAAAATTTTTTTTGTCTGTATTAGCTTATACACTATGGGTAAATGTGTCAAATTTTACAATCGAAAAAAAAAAAAAGGTCAAAACTATGGAAAATCCTTTTGATATTACATAAACTAGCAGCATCTTCCTATTAAAAAAATTAATGATGATGAATAGTTAAGAAAGTTTTCACATATTCAATAGAAAGGTTACCATGGTAACCATACAAAAGTTGTGAACTCATATCTTGAGTTGAATATATTAAGCATATCTGATTTCTGCCAAAACCCCTTAAAAAGACAAGCAAGAGAGGAAATGAAGTGCCAGCACCTCCAGCTCTGCTCTCCTCCTCTGTGTAAGTGTACCCAATGTATCCCAGTTATCACAAATGTGCTGAAAAACAAATTAAATATAGTTTGAGTCATCTATTAAACTGGTGCCCACAAAGCACATTGTAATTTTAGAACCACACTAACAGTTTAAAAGAAGGTAAATAGGAATAAAGCAAAATTTGTTTTTGTTTCTTTTACTTGTAGAAGCCATGTGATTTAAGAGAAACAATGGTTTTACTTTTAATAAATTATTGATGATATGGCAATATATTATAAATGGCTGAAAGTTTCCATCCACGGTACAATGACCAGCTATACAGAAGCTCCCACTGATGAGAGTTAGCCAGAAGATTTAAGTAGCCAGCATCAAGCAAATATCAAGATATTGTGGATAGATGTTTCGTTCATTCACTCATAATCTGAAACCCAAATTAATGAACAATTTAAAATCATGAAATAATGAAAAGAAAGTTTCTGTTTCATTTAAAATACTAGTGCAATGTGTTTAGTTCATACACTATTAAATTGGTTTCATAATTGATGCACAAACAAGTAGATAGAACACCAGTAGAATCTTACCTGGCATCGAGTGTTTATTGTCATTACATCATGATAATGCAAAGCACTGGAAACAAAAACAACAACTAATCAAGTTTTATCTTATTGCAGTTTAAAAAAATCTAAAGCATTTAAATTAAATCTGCAAAACTAGTAATATTGTGTGTATAATGTGTTCTGAGGCAGAAGCCCAGGATGACGTGTCCCTTGAATGAAGATGGACGATCCAGCTAATGGTAGCCATTAGTCCCTCAAAATCTCAACAGTGGTCACAACTTGCATAATTTCAATGAAACAAGGTTCATGCAGGTCTTCAAAAATAAAATCCCCATACTTTTCCAGTCAGATTTAATTGATTTTTCCTAACATTGTAAGTTGTAATATCAGGTTTAGAATAGGTAAGAAAGCAAAGCAAAATTAACAGCAGTTAGATAGGTTAAATAAACAATGTAGTAAGTAACCTATCACAAATTACAGAAGTAGCTGATCAATTTTAAGAAACAAAGACACAGATAGACTAGAACTATGACCGAGTATACAGCATCAAGTTTAGTACAGATAGCACAACTATTATGCATAGTTAAAATTGTGTTCAATTTTGGTGCTGTACTTAACAAGGTTAAAACTTAAATATCAGGATGATTTCTAGTTCCCAAAATTGGAAGCCACAAAGATAATGCTGTATAAATTAACAGTTTTATAGAAGTTCTAATTTGAGGGGGAAGAACTAACAGAAGTACTTTCCGCTTCTAAACAAATCTACACTACATGGCCACTTCATTAGAACCTATACCTAATAATGGATTGGGCCACCTTTTGCCCAAATAACAGTCATGACACATGGCATACAATCCACAAGATGCTGGAAGGTGTCCTGAGAGATACTTCACTTCAATTATTAATAGTATGCAATGTATAGAGTGAGGTAGGCAAAGGATGGTGAATGTATCTTTCAAGTTTATCCCATAGTTGCTTGGTTGGATTGAGGTCCAGGAAATGCACTGGCCATAGGTGGTATCCAAAATCTTCATGTTCCTTGAACCACAAATACACAACAAGGGTATGTGAGCATTGTCATCTTGGAAGTAGTCATCCACCATCAAGTACACATGAAGCATTGCTGAATACACAATTGAAAATGATGTGGAAGCTTTGACAATCGTTTTTCCTTCTATAAGAACCAGGGTACACAGGACATGTCAGCAAAATGTATCCCAAATCATGACTCCACCAATGGAGGTTTTGACAGTTGGGACAACATAAAGAGGGGTTGAGTGATTTGTGTGACTTTCTTCATTATTGTGCTTCTTAAATGCAGTAATATCTTTGCCTTTTCCCAAATCTGTTTGACTACTGTAAATTTGCTCGTCCAAGTCATATATAGTGCTGCAAGGATAACTCTTATATCATGGTTAACTTAATTTTCATCTGCAGCTTGGGTCAGGCCCAAGTCTGAAAGGGTACAAAGGCCCTGATAAAGTGGTGCAGGCTATTAAGACAGCTTAACAGAAACCAATTTTTTTTAAAAAAAGAGGAAGTGTAAGGAATAAATCAGATGCCCCATCAGATAACTTGCCTAATGTTTTGCACTAAATTCATAGTGAATAACTGTTTTAAAAATATAAGAAAACTACACCTATTCACACTATGTACAAAATGTATGCATGACAATCACAGTTTATATTCCAGAATCTTGCCATAGAGTCCTGATCAAGTTTGCACTGCTTTTTGAAGGTCTACTGGACTTTACAATAAATGTCAAGTTTTTCTGTTTTCACTCAGATCCATCATTAATATTTGCAGCTGGTGTTGCTGATGTTAATCTTTCTAGATCTGTTGTTGTTGACATATCCTTCCCCAGTTACAGGGTACTTAGATCCCTATTTTGGTTATGAGATAAGAAATCATGCAAAAAGCAAAAACAAAATACACCACATAATAGTTATATATATCATCTTAGAATTTTTTCCATAGGTCCATTAACTGAACACTCCAGCCAGGCACGAAAATCTGTCATCCTGAAGCCAAACTTCAAAGTGAGTTTGTTTCAGGTTCATCAACTTCTATTACTGCAACACAACATGGCAGCCATCAGTGTTTTTACTGGCTATGTAACACATCTTTTTATTGGCTGTTCTTCCCACCATCCAATCAGTTGTGTCACACTATTTTGTTTTTTTTCTTCTTCAAATGATAATATAAGTCTGAAAACAGTTGTGAAACTAATATAGGATACTTAGCAATAGTCAATGTAACAAACTCAAATTAAACTTCTAGAAAAATTTCCCTTATTAAAAAAATTATTTTATTTAAATTTGTCTTTTTTTTTTATATAGAAATAGATTTTTTTTTTTAATTAGGGGAAGATCCAGCGAATTTCCTGACTTTTCCTTAACTGGGACAAACCCGTGAAAGCTAGCTAGCCCAGAATGTATGAAGAGCTTTTACTTATTTATCAGTAAACATGGTGTAGTTAGACAAACCACTAAAGCTGTTGTCTGAGTAATGGTTTCAGAAATACATAGTAGTCTATTTTAAGAGAGATGATACAATGAAGAAACTGCTTTCAAACACCTGACTGTAGTAAGTTTTATTAAAACTGCCATTGAGAAAGTCCTTACTACAACTCAACAGTACTAAATCTTGATTGGTAGCATCATGGAGATAAAACCTATGATCTATCAGAGATAACAGTCAAGCACTTACTTTAGTTCTTGTGCAATAGCTGCAATTTGTTCCACCCTATCTTGGTGAGCTGCTAGATCACTTTCAAAAGCCTCATGCTTCTTTTTCATGGCCTACAATAATGGAAAAAACCTACGTGTGTGTGTAAATATACTAATGTGACACACAAAAACAGAGCTAACAAAAAGCATCTCAAAAGTTTTCTACCAATCTTTAAAATTATTACAAAGTCTAAAAGTATGATCCAGTCCACGACGCAACTGTAATATAAAAGTTTCAATAAAACGTCTATATACTTTTGTAACAAAACTTAGTCATTTTCAACTGAGAAAAGAAAATTCTAATTAAATTAGAACTTATTATGCAAACATAGTTGTTCAACTTAGAGAATTTATTTTGTGAGAATCATTTTTACTAAGAATGGTTCTACAACACAGAGATAATTTTTTTTGCTCTATAATTCTTTTAAAACTATCAAATTCTAGTCAATTTTAAATTAAACAAGTGTAATTTTATTTTCTTGCTTCAAGATTAATACTACTTCTCATTCAGTTAGTTAATTAAGTTGGTCAAACCTATAACCTGTCAACTGCTAAGTTTCTTATATACATATATATGTCCACTTTGCTAATCACATGACTTTAGTTGGGCTTCTTTATCCCACCAATTTATACTTCTCCCAAAACATTTTTAAAAAATAAACAAGCATTTCCAAGCCTGCAGTGCTTGCAAGATACATTCAAACATGATCACATTCTGATTAAAGGGGACCTGTACATTAATCTAAGCTCTCCATTAAAAAACATGTCATTGGAAGATATGTTAATTGTTGGGCAAAAACAAAATGCCTGTCTGAAATGAGCATGCTAAATGGCAATAACACAAGTCTAAAAATAATCATAAACAAACTGACAATGGCAGAAAATGCTTTAATCATGTGTGAAACCACAACTGGATACAGATCTGTACACATCTTGATATCAGTAAAACCAGGTAATCCAGCTGTCTTCGCAGGATGTTGTGCTATTCTTTAACCAAGGCCACTTCCAAATGATCAAAAGACTGACTGATTGTAGGTTTATTTCAAAACCACAAAAACAGTTCTTTATGATATCCAAAACATGTTTAATCAGATTTAAGTCCAGCAGTGAAAACACATGTGCAAGGTGTAAACAGACATTGTCATTGATAAAGATGAAGTTGGGACCTTACGGTTAGGCCAAAGGGATGATCTCATCCCTGTATTTGACACCAGTTATGACACATCTTTTGATGATGAAACAAAAATCAGTTCTTTAGCCAACTCGAATGCCAGCTCATACCATCAGAATGCTCCACTCAATCAATCATGGTGGGTAATGACACAGTTAGCAAATCATTTCCCAGCATATCTCCAGACAAAATCAACACTCATTGATTAAAGGGATATGGCTCCAACAATTCAACCTACAGTTGTAATGGCATCCTTTCAAGCATAATAGTCATTGGTGCTGTTAGAAAGATGCACAGCAGTGGTGGTTTACTGAACCATACCCAACTAGCATGAAATATTTGTGAACTGTTTGTGTAAGAAAATTTGTTGCTTGCTTTTTGGAGGTTATTCTGGAAAGGTTATGCTGCTAAAAAACGGTTTCTTCTGGCAAGGTAGACAAGATAACCTTTGGAAGACCTGAATGAAATCTCTCCATGAATTGGCCAGTCTAGTCTGGTGGTACCTCGTATGTGTCCTAGAGATGACTGCCGTACCGGAAACAGACAAGAACCATCTCAATGGCCTGAGCCACCCCGTTTGGTGTTAAATGGCACACGGGCATTTCTAACCCTAACCTGGCTGACTTATACAACACGCATGTCCAGGAGTGTGAGAGAAAAATAAGTGAAAGAAGTTTCTATTCCAGAAAATGAACAACATTACTTGTTAAATGTGCAATGTCAAGGCTGAGTTTCTTTTCTCAGAGTGCAAGTCATTTTCAATCAGAACATTAATGTTTGAAAATAAGGTGGGAGTGGAAACACTTGTCGCTTTTGTTTTCTTTGAGAGGAGAACATTACTCCATTGCTTGTGGCTAAGGTAAGGAAAGATGTGGAAGTTCACCAAAACACGGGTCCATTAGCTAGTTTGGTTATTACTAAAGTGATGAAAAACCCTCCACTTTCTACAAATAATACATCATCATAACTTTTCATTCTTACAGTTAATGTTTTCATTTCTGAAAAGGTCTTCCATAAGAATCTTAGCTAGACATTCAAGGGACTTTATTCAGTACTAACTTTAATTTAGTCACTTCCCCTGAATCTTTTAGAATCATTTCTCAATTTTCGTGATCTTTTGAACTGTATCTGTTATCTTTGGCAAACTGACCAGAAATAATTGTTCTGTTTATATATTTGGCGACTGTGCCAAATTTGATACAATTACTTTCAAAGAAAAGATAGAATTAGCTAACTAGCTAGACTGCTATCAAATCAAGAACATAAGAAGTGCTTAACAATCTTACTTTCATTTCATTCAAACGACATTTTTGAATGGGAGCTTGAAGCATAACATCCTTGCCGACAGCCCACTCCTCATGAATGTTGCATTTATGTCGGAATTTCTGTGCTAAGTGGTCCAATCTCTCCAGCCTAGAAAGAGCAAATGGATTGTTTTATTCTCAGTATAGCTGAAGCATTTTAAAGGTCACAAAGAATTCTAGAACTACAATTCAGCAGTCATTATAGATTCTCATCTTTGGCAAATCCACATCTATCTAGACATTTATAGGAAAAGATGATAACTTTCTTGTAAATAATTTTTTTTTCTTCCTAAAAAGGTATATTATTATTTATAACACTTCACAAATCACATTACACCTGTCTCTACACACCTACCATGATTACAAACTTTAGTGTTTTCAAGCAGTCCAAAGTCAGAATTGTTCCAATGACATTTTGCTTCACAATGGGAAAGAAACAGATCAATTAATCCAAACTGTTTTAATTTCAGTATCAGTATTTCAAGTGAACCACAATAAATCATTACATGACTACCACAAACCGTGAACAGCTCATGTCATGTGGCTGTTAACATTTGTGAAGTGCAAAAAATAAAACCAAAATTGATCAATATTAATATTATGTTTCAACTAAATCATTTTTGAAAATAGTGATGTTGCATAACTTTTTTCTTTTTTGCAATATCTTTAAACATCAATTATGTATTTAATACAACGGAAGTGGAATTTAATTTTTGGATCCATTTTCCAAAAAAACAGGTGAAGTACATGTCCAAATAAGGTTTAATATTTTATGAATCTGGATTTCAAAGTATTCAACAAATTATTTAAAGTAATAAACAAATTTGGTGGCCTATTTATATACACAAGCCACAAAATGATTTCTGTCCAACAAATGTCACTACACAGTGAATATTTTAAAATCAAACACTTTTTATTTGTCTACTTAATCACAGGTAGGTAGGTTAAGTAGGTGTACGCATGCATGCAAAGATGCTTACCACCTTTTAAGATTTGTTTTAATTAGCTCAGTGACAGAGAATAACTGAAGAATATCCAAACATTTTTCAGAAGCTATTAGTCATAAGTTGAGCAAACTTGGGGGAGAAACAAAAATAACTGACTTAGCAAGAGTTCAGTTTAAGTGTTTTCTACTATGTTCCTAACAACAATGACCTTCTTGAATATTTTAAATATTAAATTCTTGTCATATATTTGTATTGTATAGTTTATTTTAATGTTATCACACAATATTTGAAATATAGAATAATCTATGTAATAGGTTAATTGTACATGCAAAGAAAGAAAAGAATATCATCTGTAACACGTGAACAGGGCCAAAAAAAAAAAAATGGGGAAACTCAAAAAGAAAAAAATCAGTGTATATATCAGTTTATAGCCCACAAGTAGTAAGAATTAAGAGGCAAACATTAGATAAAGATACGCCAAAATAATAAATTTAAATCTATGTAGTAGACAAAAATAGTAGTTTTAATAAAAATATTAAATAGTTGTACAAGTTAGAAAAGAGAAAGCAGCAGTCCATGTATGATCT